>SNQJ01S0042616.1:4880-16360 GCA_010110895.2 Picea sitchensis
GTAGATCAGTAAGCTTAAACATGTCAAGCCGTGAAGTAAATTCAACAAACAAGGCCCCTCTATTCAATGGAACAAACTTTGCCTTCTGGAAAGTTAGGATGATAACCTACATAATGGTGTTAGGTGAAGATGTATGGGATGTGGTAGAGACTAGTTACGTAAAGCTAGTTTTACTAGATAATAAGGATGACAAGCTATAACTCAGCTTCAATGCTAAGACCATGAATGCTATTCTAAGTGGGCTTGTAGAAACAAAATTTGTAAAATTTATTCATTTATAAACTTCCAAAGACATGTGGGACAAACTCATTAGCAGTTATGAAGGTAATGAGAAGGTAAAAGATGTCAAGCTTCAAACCTACAGAGTACAGTTTGAGTAGCTACAGATGAAATAAGATGAAACTATTGGGAAGTACTTTTTGAGAGTTTAAGAACTAGTAAATGCAATGAAAGCACTTGGTGAAAAAATTGAGGAACCCTCTTTAGTTCAGAAATTTTTGAGATCCCTGCCAGATAGGTTCAACCCAAAGGTCTCAGCTATAGAACAACTTAATGATCTAAAAGTTTTGGCTTTTGATCAACTTCTAGGAATGTTGACTACATATGAAATGAAGATAGTTAAAGATAAACCCAACTCTAGAGAAGCATCATTTAAAGAAGACAAGAATGAGGATTCTGACACTGATGAAATTGAAGAAAAATTTGTGAGAAGACTAAAGAAAGGATCAGGCGAGTACCAAGGACAGTTTCCCTTCAAATTTTTTAACTGTGGAAAGATAGGTCACTTTGCATATAAATGTCCACACAAGAAACATGATCAGAATTATGAAAGTGAAAAGAAGTACAAACCCAAGAGATTTGGTAAAAAGAAAAGTTGATGTGTAAACAATGATGACTCTTCAGAAGACACAGATAGTGAATCTTCCTATGAAGATAAGATTAATGACTTTATGATTATGGAAAAAGAGGATTATGACAATAAAATCATAGAAAGTGATGTTGACGATGAATAAGTTGTCGTTAACTTGGAAGGAGAACTAATCAGTTCTCTAGAAGAAATTGCCAGACTCAGATCTAAGAAGAAAAAGAAAAAACAATTGTTGATACAGTTCAAGAAAGACAATGAAGAACCTGATGAAGACTTTGCCCTACTAAAAGTGGAATTAGAAGAGGCAAAGAAAATAGAGGACATTCTGGAAAAAAAAGTTATCAGAAAAGAAGGCAAGATGTGAAGCCTTGGAAGAAGAGTTAGTAAAAGCCAGAAAAGAGATGGATAAGTTTAAAGCATTGTATCTCCAAAATCTTCCAAGTATTAAAGCCTCAAAAGGATTGGCCACCATTCTAAATCAGCAAAGGAATCCAAATTTGAAAACTGGTTTGGGCTATGAATAAGGATCAAATAATGGTTAGCCAAGAAACAAAGAATCCATTAAGTTTGCCAAATCTACATTCATTGACAACAATAAATATGGAGAAACAAAGGAAGATAATCAGCCACCGAGGAAGAGAGAAGGAAAAATTACCAGAACTGGAACTGTAGAACAAAGAAATAATATAAACTCTTCTCAAATAAATCATCAACATGGAATAAATCAACCTCCTCAAAGAAGACAACCATTTTCCAGGTACAAAGGATTTTTCTATGGATATTGTTTTTATTGTTCTAACTTTGGTCACAATGTTGTAAATTGCTCCTTAAAATTTAGATATGAGCAATCAAGATACTCAAGGAATAGATATTTGTCATAGCCAAGTAACAAAAAACCACATACTACAAATCATGTGATGGTTGGGAAAAGGACACAGGTTAAGCATAATAATCATTATGATCCTTTATTCAATGAACCAGAATGTTACACCTGCCATAATTATGGACATAAAGTTGCATACTGTCGCTTAAAGAACTATGAACCAGATTTGAATCCTTCTACTGAAAATGTGAAGGTTTGGAAGAATAAAGAAAATGACAAGTGTGGACTAGTGTTGTCAGGTCAAAGACAAAAGAACCCCTGGTATATTGATAGTGGTTTCTCCAAACATATGATGGGAGACAAAGGTAACTTTATATCTCTAAGTGAAAGTAAATCAGGAAACGTATTCTTTGGAAATGATGCTACAGGAAAATCAAGGGTAAAGGGATGGTGAGTTTAAGCAATGGAAAAGGAAAATCCCAGGATGTTCTGCTTGTAGATGGGTTGAAACATAATTTGCTCAATGTAAGTCAAATGTGTGACAGAGGATGTGAAGTGTTGTTCACTTCCAAGGATTTCAAGATAAAGTCTGTAAACTTGGGACAAGTGGTGACTAAAGGCATAAGGACAAATAATAATGTATATGTGATGAAAGAAGATAGAGAAGAGTGTCATCTAAGAAAACATGATGAAATTTGGTTATGGCATAGGAGACTTGGACATCTAAACTTTGACCACTTTTAATCAAGCTCAAAAATCTTGAGGCAGTAAAAGATATTCCAAGAATATCAAAGCCATAAGATTATGTGTGTAAACCACACCAAGTAGGAAAGCTAACCAAGACACAGTTTAAATCCAAGAGCTCCACTTCAATAGAGAAACCACTTCAATTAGTTCATATGGATTTATGTGGACTGTCAAGATAGGAAGGAACAGGGAAGGAAAACTACTTTATGTTGGTCATTGATGACTACTACAGAATCACTTGGGTTGCTTTTCTGAAAGAAAAAGATGAAGCATTTGAGAAATTTAAAATATTTAAGGCTTTAACTAAGAATCAAACAGGTAAGAGGTTAAAGTAAGTAATATTATATAGAGGAGGAGAATTTATGTCAAGTGATTTTAAGGAATTCTGTGATAAAAATGGGATCAAGAGAGAATACACAATCCCAGGAACTCCACAGCAAAATGGACTAGTTGAGATGCAAAAGAGAACAGTGCAACAAATGGCCAGGTCAATGATGAATGAGAAGAACATTGGTCAAACCTATTGGGTAGAATCAATACACACAGTATTCCATGTTCTTAACAAAGACCACCTCAGACCACACAGTTACAAGACACCTTATGAACTATGGTATGGGAGACTTGCTTCAATCAAACACTTCAAAGTCTTTGGGAGTAAGTGTTACATAAAGAATAATAATGAGAACCTTGGCAAGTATGATGACAGGGCTGATGAATACATCTTCTTAGGGTATGCTACAAATAGTAAAGGATGAAAATTCTATAATAAGAGGCTGCATAAATTGGTTGATTGTATTGACATAAAATTTGATGAAGGAATCCCAGTAATAGAGGTGAACAATATTGAATAAACAACAGAGGATATAGATGAAGTTGAATCTGAGCAGGTCCAAGAATAAAAACAAGAAGACTCTGAGTCAGATGAATATGCAAATACTCAGGCAGACTCAAATCAGCAGACAACGTCAAATTCTTCCTCCAGAATTACTCAAAAGAATCATCCTGCAAGTCAGATAATTGGTGAAAAAGACAAACGTGTAAAAACCAGGAGAAGGATAATAAAAAATATTGAGCAATCACATATAGCCTTCATATCCATGATGGAACCCAAGAACTTCAATGAGGCCACTAAATACGTAAATTGGTTAAAATCAATGAATGAGGAACTAGACCAGATTGAAAAGAATGACACTTGGGAACTCATTCCTAGGCCAACAGATAAAAATGTAATAGGATCAAAATGGGTCTACAAATATAAGATGAATGAGCAAGGAAATATTGTAAGAAATAAATCTAGATTGGTATGCAAAGGATATGCTCAAATAGAAGGACTGGACTTTGATGAAACATTTGCACATGTAGAAAGATTAGAAGCTATTAGAATGTTTCTTTCCTATGCTTGTCATAAGAAGTTTAAAGTCTATCAAATGGATGTCAAGTCATCTTTTCTAAATGGAGATCTAAAAGAAGAAGTCTATATGGAACAACCAGAGGGATTCCAACTGTCAGATAACCCTGACTTTGTCTGCAAGCTTAAGAAAGCCTTATATGGGGTGAAACAAGCTCCTCGTGCCTAGTATCACGGATTGGATACATATCTTCAAGACAAAGGGTTTAAGAGAGGAACAATTGACAACAATCTATATATCAAAACATATGGTAATGATTTTCTCATTGTGTTGGTCTATGTAGATGACATCATATTCGGTAGTAATAATGCTTCACTGGTAAAATGGTTTTATTCTGCCATGCAGTCTGAATTTGAGATGTCTACAATGGGGGAATTGTCATTTTTTCTTGGCCTACAAATTACTCAAAAATCTGAAGGAATATTTCTTTCTCAAGAAAAATATCTAACAGAAATGTTGAAAAGGTTTCAAATGGAAGATTCTAAACCTATGAGCACACCTATGGTCACTGGATGTAAGTTAAGAAAGAATGATGACTCACCTGATGTTGATCAGATTTCATATAGGTCTATGATAGGCAGCCTATTGTACATCACAACATCTCATCCAGACATAATGCATGTTGTTGGACTGGTAGGAAGGTATCAGGCCGCACCTAAACATAGTCATTTGTTAGTTTTCAAAAGAATATTCAGATACTTGAAAGGAACAATGGACTATGGCCTATGGTATCCTAGGAATCATAATTTTCAACTACTAGTCTATTCAGATGTTGATTGAGATAACTACATGGATGAAAGGAAAAGCACAAGTGGAGGTGCATTCTTCTTAGGAGATTCTCTTGTATCATGGTTGAGCAAGAAGCAAGGTTCCATTTCCTTATCAACTACAGAAGATGAATACATTGCAGTTGCCACTTGTTGTACCCAAGTATTGTGGATGATTCAAACACTTGCAGACTTGGAGGTAAAATATACTGCACCGATCCCAATTAATTGTGATAATACCAGTGCAATTAGTGTATCAAAGAATCTTATTTTTCACTCCAAGACCCAAGCATATACCCATCAAGTATCGCTTCTTGAGGGAACCGATAACCAACTCTGTGGTTTCTATGCATTATATTCCATCCAAAGATCAGATTGTTGATATCTTCACTAAACCTCTTACACAATCTCAGTTTGAGTATCCATGCCAGAAGTTGGGCGTGACCCCTTTATCAACCTAAGAGAGTCCATCTTGTCAGGGGGAGTATGTGTTGATTGAATATCTGATACCTCCAAATAATATTGCAACGGCTCAGGGGGAGCATGTTTTCTTTGACATTGATGTCAAAGGGGGATAAAAGGTGTGAATGCTAAAGTTGGAGGTCTAAGATGAATAGTGCATCCGTTTAGGGTTGCCATCAATGCCAAAGGGGGAGAGTTTTGGCATGTTTACAGGTAGAATGTGATTTTCGTTGATGGAAAGAACAACATATGTTGGCAGGTTTATAGGCAGAGTGTGCATGGAAATGACAGCAGTGAAGACACAGAAGATCAATATCGATAAGCTCAGGAGGAATATCATGGAGTTGCGTGGAGGATAGCTTTCTCAGGAACTTAGACAGACCGTAGAAATCCTTGGAGGGAGAAACTTCGATAGCCATGTGCCGCTAGATTCATAAAATATGCAAGAAGGATAAGCCCAGGAGTAAATCAACACTCCAAAGCTGTGAAGGAATCTTGTCCTTCCATTGAGGCAGGACACATGGCGAGAGATCAACATTTCCTTGACTCACGAACTGGGAAAGTCAAAGGCAGAGTTGCAAGAACTCACAAAGTCGCGAAACGCAAAATCACGATTTGATCTCAGCCGTTGGCTCGCTGGAGAGATATGACTATTATATCGTGGCATACCACATCATCAAGGACACGTGGCACGATCAGAAAATGACAAGTGTCAAGTGGATTCAACATTTCAGGTACATGGAAATCACAAATCCGAGTGACACGTGACAATTGCTTAGCTCATGACACATCATCGAGTGAAACAAGAGTTACGTCACTCTAGGAGTTTTTCTTTGGGATTTTTACCATCAACACTCCCCCAAAGTCCCGAAGGATGAAGTCCCGAGGCGGAGGATAGCCGTCAGATCACTGAGAAATATCGACCGTTGATCTGATATGAAGCCATTTCGAAGTTTCACATATCGGGAGTTTGGAGACAACTCGTTGTGGAATATCTGAAATGTGAAGTCGTGAAGTTGATTTGAGTTGTTGATTGCAAGGGAATCGAGGACCATAGATCTCGTCTTTAGGAATTCATCGATTCGGGGATCAAGAATTTGGAGAAGATAGGTGAGTGAATTCACGAAGTTCGCAATGTCCCGAAGTGTGAAATCACGAAGCACTAGTTGGTGTAGCCGGTGATCACCACCGGTGGTCACATGAAGAAAGGATCTTGCAAGTTTCTAGGCTCCATTTCATGATCGAGAGCTGGAAGAGTCAAAGTGACTCACATCAAAAATCATGAAACACGAAATTGTGAAGCGAATTTTGATTAGGTCTATGGTCACAACCAGTGGTAACATCAGCAGAAGAGAAGGGAAGGAGATAGCGGTGCTAGGATCCATTTCAGAGTTTTGTGAATCGGGAAAACCAAGGTGACCCACAGTTGATCACCCGAAATGAGAAATCGTGAAATGACTATTGGTTAGGCATACAGTCACCGTTGATGGCCACATGAAGGAAGAGGCTATAGGTTAAAGAAGCCATAATTGACTAGCTGTAATTTCCATAATGCGGTGATGAAATCGACCAGACAACTAGAGGAGTTGTAGGGTGATCGCCAGAGGATTGAAGAGCTTCGAGGTAACTTCCAGTGGAATGAAGACTGATCAAAGAGAAAATTGACAAATGGAAAAGTGTCGAAGTCTTTAACTACAATAGAGAGGATAAAGCTCAACTGTGATAGAGAAGATGAAGAGTCACATTGCCAGAGAAGGAAAAGAATCTCAGGATAAGCTAATGATGATGAACAGACTCAATGTAATTGCCAAAGAAGATGATGGGTTGCATGGACGATCTAAAAAGGACTGGGTATGAAAACTATGCAAAAAATAGTGAGGAGTTGTGGGATTCAGTAGTGAATCATTCATGCGAGAAAAAGCAGGTTGTGTGCAGTAGCTGAAACACACAGAAGAGGCATAGCGCATAGAATAGAAATTCATATCTGAGAGAGAGACAGAGGAAGACGAGGTGCGTGTAAAGAGACAGAGAAGAATAAGAGAAAGATCAAAGAAGAATGCGAGCAAGAAGACACTGATGCAGGGAAAGCATAGTAGTGCAACAGAACAGTGATGAGACTGGTAAGTTATAGATAAACACTATATCACTTTAATAAGTTTCAATAACGAAGTTTTTCTAATCAGGGTGGAAGGGAGGTGCTAGGGAGGATTTTTTTCCTCTGAGTTTCAAGTGGGTACTTGAACACAGGGAGTTGTAGCTTCCATATGGTTGCAGCCAGAGAAACCAGGGTGGTAGGGTGGTGCAAGGGAGAACATTGGTTCTCTGATATACAACTTGGTGCCTGTGTGACTCAAAGTTGGTCTTCCATCCAGTTGGTGTTGGAACACTCAGGGAGTTGGTGCTTCCTTCTAGTGGGTGCTAGAGAAACCATAGAATTAGTGCTCTCAACAAGTAGAAGCTTGCAAAATAGAGGTGGTAGCATCATTATGATTTGGTGCTCATAAGAATGATAAATTACATAAAATAATTATCATATCAAGAAGAAGAGGTTTTTCCCTTTATGGTTTTCCTCAGGAAATATCTGTCTCTATGTATTTCATGTGTGTGATTGATGTTTAATATTCTATTTCTTACTTCCCTGAATCATTGAGATCATCATTGAGTGTTCTGTGAAGAGTTTAAAAATGGGTATAATTGTTTAAGAAAAGTAACAACTGATTCACCCCCCCTCTAAGTTGTCCAACATTTTTATGCATTGTAATTTGCAGGGGGGGATGTTCGTCTTTCCTCTTTTATTTCAGTGTATCTTTTGTATTTGGGTACCTAACATGGCCTCGTTGTCAGGAACCATTGTTTATTTTCACCATAGTGATGTTCGGGGGGGTGTTGGAGTTACTTCACACACACCTAGGATTTATTTTTCCTAAGGTTTTTCCTTGTTTATTAGTCATTATTTAGTATCCTATATTTTAGGAAGAATATTCCTCTAGGGAGAATATTCTCTTCAGTTTTCACTTCAGTTTGATCAATTTAGTGGATTCTAGATGCTACATTGGGATTATCACCATGCAAAATTGGGATCATCACCAAATAATGTGTATTTTCCTTAGAATCATCACAAGACTAGCAAATTACTCACGATTCCATGATCTCCTTCTCACTTCACTCGATTTCCTTCAGGGATGATTTTAGGGGCTAAATTTCGCTCATGGGCTAATTTTCGCTCATGGGCTAATTTTCCATGGTTTTTCCAAAAGCAATATTCGCTATTTTAAAAAATATTCACCCAAATTCTATAGGATAAAATTATTTTACCTTAAAAATTGCCAAAATTTTATAAAAAATGTATAAAATCCTTAGAAATTTGAATATTTTTACAAAATATCGCCAAACATTGATAGTTGGCATATGAAGGATTAGTAAGATTCGCCAAGGTTTCTACATTTTAAAATCAATTTCCATGTTTAAAATCATCCCCGGTTTCCTTCAGTTAACTGAAGACTGATAGACTATTTAACTTAGACTAGGTGGCAATTCACTCCCGTAGCTACCTGAGAGACTAGACTAGGTGGCAGTTTACTCCTGTAACTATTGGTGTTTTTCCAAATAACTCTAGACCACCCCTATGGAACATTATTTACTCATGTATCCTATATATATTGTAAATTATTCACTCTTTGAGTGTGGAATACAGTTAATGAGAATTATTCCATTCTTTCACTCTTGCTTCTTCTTTCTCAATTTCTCTCTGCAAATGTATGTGGCATTTTCTAGCTAGATATATTTTGTGTAGGTTCAACACATTTACACATTGAAAATATTTGATTTTTGTCTTCTTGTTTCAACTTATAAACGCTCTTCTAGATTCCTTCACCATCCAGATGAGAGTTATTTACCCACTTCATACTATACACCTCCACTGTATTCGCTCTTACTATCAATTCATCACGTTACTCTATCTTTGTCACCCTCTTATTATAATGTTTCTTCCAATACCAAACCCTCTCCCAAATTATGTTGCCTACACTTATTTTGAGACTTGTTTTCAATAAAACATGGGGGTTGACAGGCATGAACTTGTGTTCCATATTTACAGAGAGACAAAGGAATATCAAGCATGCAGAGAGAAATTTGAAAGGGTTGGTTGGGTTCCTTTTTAAGAAAAATTCAGAGGACATCATCAGGGGGTGTCTGATGCCTTTGAACAAAGTTATGATGGAGAGAGTGTCTATTTGTGGGAACTAAAATTAACGATCATTGAAGTCACCATAGCAGAAGTGATGAAGTTACCTTCTACTGGAGAGAATTATTTCAAGGGAATCATCATTAATAGGAGACTCTTTCAGAAATTTTTGAAGCCCGGGCAGCTGGACCTAGATTGGAAAAAATGAATCTCCTAAAGCTATATCAAGGAGGAATATTGGATGATGTTTGTCTTCTTTCATAAGTTTCTAACCTGTGAAGGGAGGTATGCAATAACTTTCCTTTATCATTTAAGGTTATTGTTGCATTTTGAGGGAGGACCACAAATAGATTTTCCCCATTTTCTTTAGATGAGTCAGAATAAAATGGCGAGAGGGGTTAATCCTGCTTATAAGAAGCCTGAAACCAGTCTCTATAACCATGGGTTGATGAAACTTCTTATTGTTCATGATTTGATAATTCGAGACAACAATTGAAAGAAACTCTTCACAAAACAAAATTCTCAAGAAGTTTCTAAGTATGTGGAAGGAAATGTGACAAGGGAATATAGTAAGGAGTCAGGAAGAAAGAAGGGAGACATTAGAAAGAAAGGAAAGAAACCCAATAATGAAGTAGATCTTGTTGGCCCTAGCTCACCAAAATATGTTAGAAAATTGGAAAAAAGAAAGATAGTAGTGTTACAAGAACAACTTGCACCTATGGTGGAATGATCATCAAAAACCAAGAAAATTTGCCTAGACCTATCCACTAAAAGAAAAACACAAATTAGTGAGAAAAGGAGGAACAAAATGAGGTCTGGTAGTGATGCTAGAGATATTCTGGGTAGTGTTCCAGAAGTAATTGTTGAATTACCTCAGGAGCAGTTTGGAGAAATTTCATATAGTGTTACATAAGTGATTGTTGAAGTACCTCAGAACAAGGTTGGAGAATTAGAGAAGACCCTTGAATTGAGAGTCAAAGGTAAGAAGAAAATTAGAGTCAATGAAGGGATTGTTATGGCATAGTCCTCTAGCATAAAGACAAGGAGTACACAAGAAGAACAAGTTCCAATGCCTACATCTAAGTCCTCTAGGAGAAAAACTAGGAAGGCATAGGAAAAACAAATTCCAGTGCCCATCTCTGAGCCTAAAAAGAATAAGAGGAGATTTTTTGAGGAAGAAATTTCTATTTCCATTAGCAAAACCAAGGAAGCATCAGGTCCAGCACGCAAAACCACTTGGAGCATGGCTAAGAAAGTGATAATTCCTCATGTTCCTTCTTTTCTAGAGGATCCAATTGACATTCTGACTTCACCAGAGCAAGAAGATATGTATGTAGCAACTATTAGTGAAACTAAGGAATTAATAACATAGACATTGAAGGATTTAAGGAAGGAAGTTGAAGGTAGGGAGGATATACATGAGAAAGAAACACTTGAGCTTGTTAGTTCTTTGAACAAACATCAGTTGGAACTGAAAGTTGAAAAGATTACATAAAAAAATGAATAATTTAAGCAAGAAGTGGCGGAGTATAAAGTTTTGGACATGCACATCAAGAAAGGAAATGCACAGTTAAAGGAGCATAACTAAAGAACACATCATGAGTATGACAAGATATCTTCGAAGCTCAATAAGGTTCTATGCATGATACAATACATTATATTTATTAAGAGGGAACTTAAGGATGAGGCTTCGAGTTTTGATATCCTAAAACTAGGAAATTAATGTTCAAATAGAGTGGAAGCCAACACCAGTTTTGTAATTTTGAGGACCAGCTCAACAATTTTTGCATGAGGACATGCAATGACTTGGGCATGGGGGAAATGTTGGGTCTCCTTTTTTATGCCTCTAATTACTCTACCATTGTTGATACTGAGAGGGGGGTGAATCAGTATCAAGTACAATTTAAAAACCTTTTTCAACTTATACTTAAACCACTCAATTATATCCAATGAGCAATGAACAATAGTATAGGAGTTACACTAATACACCACAATACACCATGCACAATATATGAGAAATAATCAATAGTTTTTGTTCAAGGGAGGTAATGACTTCCAAAGGTAGCTACAGCTTCCAAATGTAGAGGGAGGGATAAACTTGCAAGAGGAAGATACAATCATCCAATATCAAGAGAGAGTTGAACTCTCCATCCTTTCCCCTTCCTTCCACCCAAGAATATATGAGAGATAATAAAACTTTACATTAAATCATCACCATCAA
>SNQJ01S0042616.1:16370-29658 GCA_010110895.2 Picea sitchensis
ACTGTCGGGCCACCGCAGAGAGGGTACCCCCCCTCTGCACTCCCCCACGTGGAAGAGTGTACATACTTCTGGGGTGTAAATACTTCATGGGGTATAAACACGGCTGAAAGTAAAAGACCTCTAAGTCAGGAAGATAATCAGGCTCCACAACCCACATATAATTCGACTGTGTTTCCCCCCTACTCGATTTATTCTGTTATTACCATAGTTGAGGGTGTTATTGCTAGTTGTTTTTCATTCTCTTGATCTTGAGAAATGTTATTTTCTTCAAGAGAGATTATACGCCTTGATCTCAATCGGATTTCATTGCACCCTACCGCGTTGGTTTCCCCTTCGCCATTCTCCATAATTTGGACGAGATGAGCCGGTCTATTATTAAGATTTGGGTGAGTTTGGGTTGGAAATTGGGGGCACAATTGCGATTGAGGGTTTTGGGGTAGTTGGAGTGGATATTGCAATGTGGGTTAGGTTTGAGGGGCCATTCCCATGGGTTGATTGTTTATCCCCATGGGGTGCTGCCAATTCTGGTTCCAATTTGGGTTTTGGGCAATCATATTGGGCCACTGTGAAGGGTAGGGGTTATTTGAATTTTTCCAGGGTGAGTTGGGATATTGTGAGTTAGGCCAGGTTGATTTTACAGTTGGTTGATTCTGCCAGACATGATTTGCAGCGGACTGGTTTGGCCAAGTGGGATTTGCAGGTGGGTATTGGTGGGGCTACCAGTTCTAATTAGTAAACTGTTGGCCCTGCCATGCATTACCAAAATTTTGCTGCTGATTATATTGTCCAAGAAAGAGAGAGGAAGGGTATTATAGTGTATTTGAAGGTCGGTTCTACCATTGACGATGTTGAGCCATCAGATATAATGGCTCTATTTCTTCTTCTAATTTCTAAAGACATATTTTAGTCCAGGGAGTGATGGGCATTGTTCTGTGTCGTGATCCTTGGCGCAGATAGCACAAACCCGAACCACATCCAAAGGGAAATACCTTGGACCATGTTTTCTTCTGCATCTGTGGCAAAATATGGCCAAAGTCTGTTCTCCTTCTGTTTTTTTCTGTTTGGCCTGCAATACATCCAATTGTGTAGTCAGAGTGCTCAAAATATCTATTTTGAAATCTTCTAAGAGATTAACAACTTCAGCTCGCATGACACCCCCTCTTGTAGTATTGTTACTTACGGTGAGGGAAGTTTGCATTCCTGATCTGGTCTGTGTGCTTCCTTGTGAGCACCTGATACACAATTGAATGATGTTATCATGAGTTTCTTGATAAATGTCACCATTTCCCATTAGATTCAATGCTTCTACCCATTCATATTTCATACCCTTAATCAGAGTTTCCTTAAGTACTTCACCTGGTAATGCACCATAGGGTGATCTTTGTAAATTATACTGAAATCTCTAAACATATTCTTCTAATGATTCATTTTCTTTTGCAATCATTTGAAAGATTTCATCATTTAAGTCCATGGTTCTACAATAATCCTAATATTTTGTCAAGAAGGCATGTTACATCTCATCCCATGAGTTTATAGTTTCCCCCCCTAATCCCATAAACCAGTGTAGAGCTTCTCCTTTCAAAGTGGAGGGGAACAATTTTAATTTTTGGGGTTCAGAGGTGTAATCATAGCCTCCACATAGGACATCAAATTCAAATAAGAATGTGTTCGGGTCTTCTGAGATCAATCCATGAAAGGTTGGCAGGTTTTGTAGGGGAATTGCCTTCATGGGAGCATTGGCAATTGGATCAACTATCGAATATTCCAATGTGGAAGTATAGGGACGTTGTTGATTTGGTTGTGCCATTTAATCGAAAATGTGGCAGAAATATTTAGGGATTTCTTGATCTGGGTATTTTATTTGAGGTTTTTGATTATCTAACCCTCTAGGGGATTTGATTGCACTCCCTCTATCTGGGATTTCAGGTATGCCTTCTCCTTTCTCAGGAGATTTAGGATCAGGGGGTGGTGATGGATCTGCCTTGGGAACCCTGTTGGTTTCTCCTTCCCATTCCTTCAGATTACGATAATTTCCCTCTTCTACAGGGGTGAGAGGTGGAATAATTGTGCTTTGAAAGCTTTGCTCAGTCCCTTCAGTTTTTCTGTGAATCCCAGTGTGGGTTGTAGTTGGTGAGACTGCTTCCTGAGGGATTCGGGTAGATCCTTTCCTAGGTCCAATCGAAGCTTGAGATTCATCTTTTCAAATGATTTCATCTATGAAAGTGCTTCTCCCAGGGAGCACCAGGCCTTGGGCTTTGGTAATTTTTGGTGGGGTTTTTGTTTTTTCAAGATCTTTCATCTTAGTCATACACACTTCACGCAAAAAGAAATTCAAGAAAGAAAATACCTATGCAACCTCTTAATGCGTCAGCTGGAGGTAGGTGTTGGCATAAGCATCTTAATTATTGCCTGCGTAGTTCTTACCTTTCGTCTTCAATACCTCATCCTCCAGAGGCACAATCTATGCTACCTTTGACATTCTCTCTGACAACGACGCCAAAATGTTGAACTCTAAAGATGTCCTAAAACAGCCTTAGTTTTAACATTAATTTATCAACCCGAGGATTCATCTTTTATCTCAAGAACATCAGCAAAGTCTATGCAGATAGCTTGTAGAGGCTAAAATCGCGTAGCTAAAACAAACCTGAGTTTATCCACAATCAAGTTCCTCAAATGTTCATTTAAATATTCTAAGATTAAGATCTTACTTAACAGAATTGAAATCTAATTGCTAACATGTTGTGAATGAAAGGGAACTAGCTAACCTGCCTAATTCATTTAACTGAAAAGCAATGATTGAATTTGAGAAAAGACTTGCAGAATTGACTATTAACTAGGAATTGAATTGTTGGAAAGGAAATAGCGAATTATTCTAATAGAAAGAAACTTCAATTGTAATCTAATCGTAAGGAACAACAATTATAACTGAATGGAAAGGAACAACAATTGTAACTTTAACTGAAAGGAATAACAATTGTAACCTATTCGAAAGGAATAACTAATGTGAATATTAAGTAAAAGGAACAGCACATATGAAAACATGAGGAACTGTCACATAGAAAACTACAGTAATGGAAATTGGAATCAGTAATCATTAACACTCGAGAGGTATCTATTTTTTGTATGAAAACCGTATGGAATCATTAACACACTTATGCATTTGTCTTAACTATTGTGAAAGGGAATTGAATCGTAAAAAAAAATCAAACTGATACAATTACAGTTGAAACAATAGCTCCTTTAGACTGGGCCCTTGGTCCTTAGAAGCACTTCTACAAGAAAATTAGTATATAGAAATGGTGAAAATGATCAAATCTTTTATTAACTTCATAGCTGGTACATCATTCACAAAAACGGCTTGTGCATAGTAACTCTGAGTCTGAATACTTGAACGTAATTCTTAGATTGTCTTTTAGGATCTATTATCCTCTCTATATACAATAATCTGAGTAAATCAAGCCATCCTGAGAATCGGAAGATCCTCAGGATTGCTTTACTATTATAAAGTTACAATATAGAAAACCGAATCATCTTTAAAACTGCTTTTGCGCCAAAAGTCCTTAACCTCCAATGGCTCACACATCTTCAATATATCTTTTGTTATTTCGGTTTTGACAATATTTAACCAATCCTGTAACAAAATCAAACAATTCTAACCATATTTTAGAATTCATTCATCATGACTTCAGTAATATCACTAGAAGACATATTAATCATTTCTATTCTATTTATCCCTAATTAACAGAAAAGCCACTCAAGATTGTATCAGAAACTGTGTGAATAAGGAGGATATTTGTACCTTTTTCATAACCCAACAGTAACCTATGTTTAAATCATGATTTATTAGATTTATTAATAGTTGGAATGGAATAATTGATGTTAAATTCTCTCTAATTACTTTGATTGATCCAAGCAGACCTTATGACATAACTCCTACTCATCTGGTACCTGTTTAAAAGTTCATACTGTATTCAATTCATCTGGTACTGATTTCTGTGCTCATCCGGTACCAATGATGTGTTCGTCTGGTACCTATTTTTATGCTCATCCAATACCTATTAATGTGCTAGTCCGGTACCGATATATTTGAGTGTGTGCATCTGATACCAATCTTCTTGTTCCAGTTGTGTGCGTCTGGTACCAGTTCCACATTTGTAGGCTTGGGTGTTTGAACGAGTTTTCTCTCGATGGGTCCAAGGCGTTTGTTGTCTTGAACATCCTTTGTTCATTGAAGACCAAAATACACATCATCCTCAAGCACTTCATGTCATGAGGATGAAGTCATTCCCTTGAAAAATGATACATCAACCAACTGTAATATGTGTGCAGTCATTTCATGTTATCTCCAGACTTTGATTGTAACAGTTGTTTCTATTTAAAAGAGAGATCCTTGTAGATGATAGATATATAGATACATAGTTAAGCATTGTTATGTTGTAGATTTGATTCTTTAATATTGTTGATTGTACCCATGTTTATGAAGTAATGATATAAATTGCAGTTCATGGAATCTATGTGTCTGGTCAAATATTTCCTTCTATAAGTTTCTTTTAAAGCTACTTTGTTGGTATGACAGTGGCCCACTGACCCAACCAAGGTAGGATTCCTTGTATTTATTTGTGAATATAATTTTGGTTTGTGTGTGGATATAATAACTCTGTGTTTTGATCATAGCATCTAACTTTATTTCTGTTATGTTTCAGTAATACACTTGATAGCATGCAATATATATGTGTGGTAATTCTGAGTGAGTGATATTTCTGAAGTGCAATATAAAATTTATGAGTACAACATAGATTTATAAGTAAGTACTTGTTATCCTTATGTGTGTATGTAGAAAATCATTTGTTAGATTGAATGCTCTAGTGTTTGTTTCTATTTTGCAATTCATAGGGACAATTAAGATCTCCATCTCTCACCCTACATGAGCCTATAATGGAGTATCTCACCACACCTAGAGTTTCTTCCAAAATTGATTAGGCTACATCTTGCAAATATAGGAATAGTCAAGATCTCCATCTATCACCCTACATGCACCTATAATAGAGTGTCTTACTACACCTAGTAATTCTTCTTGGATTGATTGAGCTTTCTTTTAAGAATGTGCAGAGTGTTAATTGTTGTTAGATTAGTTGCTACAGGAACAAAGTTGAGTTCATATTTCCCTTTCATGAGCCTGTAAATGAACAACTTCATCACTGATCTAGGTGGATATTAGTGGCCACCCAACTTTTCCAACTGGCTTAAAACAATTTTTCGACAATTTTGGTAATTTACTATTTTTAGCAGTTTTTCGAGTCCTGAACTTCCAGAGTTGTTTTGAGGTCCTAAACGACGTTTTTTTTTGGGTATCTACCGGTCGAAAGATATTTCCAATATATTTTCTACCAATATTTGTAGTCCTCGGATAGATCTTTCTAGCGATGTATAATATGCGTCAAATAGAGATAGTATGCCAAAGTTACGACCCCAGGAAATTGATGTAACAATTTACCCCGACGGGGCCCACATGACTTTTGGTGCTTCATCTAATAGGGTTAGGTTTATGGATGTCTAGGGTTTTTGACATTCCTGTTTATTGTAAAAAGGCCTTAAGAGCCTCATTGCAATCATATTTTTGCGAATGCGAGTAGCTGTCACATCTCTTCTCAGAGATAAGCTGCCACCATTCTAGCGAGTCTTTCACTTTGTATTTTTACAGTCTCTGTACATTTATTTCATTAATAGAAATCGTGTATTACTGTATCATTGTATTTATGGTTGCATCTTTGATACATTTCTGTTATATTATTAGATATCCGCGATATCTCTGTGCATTTATTTATTATATCTCCACTCTCATTTTGTGCTGAAAATAATCTAGATCAATCACCTGAGCAAGAGCTTTACATCATATGTTTGTTAAGATTTTGTTTATGAATCATGCTTTGTGTTTTTTTGGACTGTGTGAAGAATATTGTTTGAAGATTGTGAAACAGAGCATTGGTTTGGAGTGTTTCTTATGTAGGCTATACTCAGACATAGGAACTTATCTGTTATCGACACATATAGTGCATCAACTCTATTTATTATGAAACCAGATTGACATGTTAAATTATTACAATATATTGAACATATAATTGCAGTAGTGCTCATTTCATTATATGTAACAACAAGGGTGGTTATCATTTCCTAATCCACAGTGTCAGGTCAAACTTAGGGTTTGAGGCCATACAAATTTCCTAAGGGGCTCATGGGCCAATGTAGTGATCTCGGCCACTACAGATGCCCTACCTATGAATGTTCTAGCCTATGAGTGAGATATGATAGTTATTTTGAGGTTTGGCACAATAGTTATGGTTCTTGGTGCCTGAATAATGGCTTGATGCTAAAATCTAGGCTATCAGGTTGTAACATTTTCCTCTAGGACTCATGATCCATTTGTGGGGACTTAGGCTACAACATAGGCTCTATAAAGGGAATTTTTGCAATACGAGCAATTTATGGTGCCCAATTCAAGGTTTGGTTAACCATGAATGTTTCTCATAGCCTAAGCCATGGTCCAAGGTAAAAAGAAATAGCTTTGGGCCATAACATTTTTTATATGGTTCATGGGCCATGCATAGGCCTCCATGCCATCACATAGGCCCTAGATAAAGAATATATTGGTTATATGTGTGATTATGTGATATGGTGTCTATTTCAACAGGTATAACACCAATGATGGTTTTGTTGCCCTAAGCATGGTCTAGGGTCTAAATTTAGAGTACAAGGCCATAATAATTACCTCTAGGGCTAATGGGATCATGATGATGGGAGTAGGGATTAGGGATATGTGGTATAGGGGGGTGTAATGTGTATGCTAACATCATCATGGTTGTCTTATTTTTATATTGCTATGGGTGTGTTGATGTGAGAAATTGTCCCCTCATCAATATAGAAGGTCCACCCACAAAAGGGCATAAGTAGAACTTATTCCATCTAGTATAGAAAACCCTCCAAATTATGTCCCAACTACCATTGTTGGTTGTATGAATTCAAATCTAAAGGAGAAAACAAAATACAAATGATCTAAAATTATTCTAATGTAACTACTCTTGAGAAATCTAGTAAAAAATGAAAGGACATGGAATCAATACAAATAAATGCTACCAATAAATAAGAAAAGATTCACCCAATTATAGATTGCATAACTTGAGAAATCTAGTAAAAAATGAAAGGACATGGAATCAATACAAATAAATGCTACCAATAAATAAGAAAAGATTCACCCAATTATAGATTGCATAAAGCTTTAGATCACTCAAAATAAATTGTGACTAGTACAATTAGATTGAAAATAACAACTCCTTATCAATTTATTAGAAAAAATGAACATGCTAGCAAGAAGAGATACTAGATACATGACATAAGTCTAAAAAAAAAGACTATAATTCTCACAACTTTCGAAACCACCATAAACATCACAAATAGTCTACACTAACTTCACAATAAAACTAAAAATCCCTTATGAAATTTGATCAATAGATACTTTTCTATTAACAAAAAAATAGTTTACAATGCCAAGCAAAAGTCCCTTCTTTTAATTACCCAAATTCTATTTATGAAAAGCATAACTCGTATCTTCCAACTCTCTCAACCTTTTGGATAACTTCCTTTTGCCTCTTCTATTTATTTTGTAGCTTTTTTCTTAAATTTGTCATTTTTCTTATTTAATTATTCAATAAAATTTTGAAAACAACGTCTTAAAAAGTTATAATTATTCATTAAAATATTATTTTTAATTAAAAAAATATGTTTTCCTTACCAAACAATTACATATTTTGTCCTTAGACTTATTGTTATACACATGTAGATAAGTACATATTTTGTCCTTAGACTTATTGTTTTATCGTTATACACATGTATATGCTTATGGTTTTGTAATTCTAGTCATCCTTTTCATCATTGATTATTTCGTATTCAGAACCATTTTTGCTATGATTACTTACCTTTAATTACCATCACCATTTTTACTATCTCACCCTTTAATTACCAAGGGGAAAACCTAATTTTACCTCTAACGCTTCTTTGTCACGACCCAGTTATTCACGTCGTTGGAGACATGATTATTACATATTAAAAGTTCCTAGTCTTATGGTTTTAGGAGCATTCCAAACGTACGGGATTCAAAGTTTTTAAACGTCACGTGTCGGATTATTCCCATAGAGAAACACGACACCAAAGGGAACCACGCGATTTTCTCTTCAAGTCACATATTAGCTCCCACCATAGATACAAGAAGATGTTGAATAACCTACACAAATTTATTTTATTATTTTAGAATGTAGAACAAGTAGGTAATATGGAAACTAAAAAATGTTAAAAGATATTTAGAAAAAAAAATAAAAAAAATTGAGGATTTTATATATTTTCTATAAAATTTGGCTTATTTTTAAAGTAAAATAATTTTATTTTATAAAATTTGGGTGAATCACTTTTAGAAAAAATAGAAATTGGTGAATCGTTTTTTGGAATAAATGTGGAAAATTAGCCCATGGACAATATATAGCCCTTAACATTTTCCCTCGAAGAGTGTCTTACTTATTCATAACATTAAGGCTCTTCTAAAATTCTTCCTAGTTCTCCTTCCATATGTAAATTCCTTTAGAGATGTTAGAAGTATCCATGAAGAAGGCATAGGATCTACAAGTATAAGACTCAAAACCTACAATAAACAAAGGATTAATCCAACAATAATTTTTTTCGCTCATTCTTAATAACATATAAAATAGTTCACATTTTTATTTCATAAGTAGATTTCACTAACTATTTTCCCTTGAGTTATTTACTTTCAAAGGCCAATTGTGTACCTTCTTTCATTAATACTACTCCAATTCCTTTCTTTAATGCATCACAATCCAGTATGAAGGTTTTACTAAAATTAGGTGTTGCCAACAATTTTGTACAAGTCATAGAATCTTTTAAGTTTGATAATGCTAGGGTATATTCTTCATTACATTTAATGTTAGGATAGATTCATCATTCCACAAAATGTATTCTTCTTAAAGAGAGATGAGAATGTGGCTATAATGCATGCATAAGTTTTAAGAATTTTTCTATAATATCTTGCAAAACGCATAAATCCTCTAAGACCCTTGATGTTCTTAGGAATGGGTCATTTTATGATAGATTGAATATTTTGAGGGTTGACCTTGACCCCTTCATGTGAAACAAAATGAAATACTCTACTTATTTCCAAAAAGCAGAGTTGGACATTGTTGCATACAAGTGATTGTTGTAAAGTATCTATAGGACGTTATCCACATGTTTAAGGCGATCTTCCCATGATCTCCTATATATAAGTATGCCATCAAAGAAGACCATCACAAAATTTGTAAGATAAGGTAAAAAGTTATTGTTCATCGGGTTTTAAAAAGTAGAAGGAGCATTAGTCAACCTAAAAGGCATGACCAACAACTCATAATTCCCATCATGTGTTCTAAAAGTTGGTTTGTGAATATTTTCTTCTCTCAATCCAATTTGACGACATCTCGATTTAAGATCTAACTTTATGAAGTAAGCCACCCCATGCAACTCATTGATGGGCCAAAGAATTGCAACAATTTTTTTTAACTACTCATGTTTACTTTAAATTGTCAACCTAGTTACATACTACTTGATGAGGTACTATACAATGTATGTGCAAACTAAACTAGTACAATCTGATGTAAAGGTTTAAGGTTGGCTTGAACATTTTTGTCCCTCTCCTCTATCAGTTTTTCTCATGACCTTCACTCCATTTCTTAAGAGAAACGAAGGAGGTTATCATAGTCACTATATTAGCTACTTTAGTGCTAGTCTAATAGAGGTCTTGGTAGAGAGATAGTGCACGTGTCATAGGATAAAAATACTCTTCATCATCATGTTATTTAGTTGGACCGCAAGACCATATTTAGGATTGCCTATATACTAGGGTAAATGATGCTAAGACTATGAATGCAAGAATTAATCAAATAGCAAGGAAAATGCCCAATATCAACCTCTTATCCTCTGTTTCTTCACCCTCAAAAGTTGTTAGTTATGCACTCTTTATACCTCAAGTCAAGAGCACTAAGAGAATGGAAAAAGGAGAGTTTTTTCCACTATTCTAGAAAGGAAGAAGAAAACATTCATAAGACCACCTAATCAACCAAGGATGCCAAGGGATAATAACCTCAGAAGTCATGAGATAGACTAAGATATAGAGCATGAAAAATAATGTTACAATGCAATGAACATAAAGTGAATGTGCAAAAATTAAACAACTAGAAATGGCATGCCATAAGGTAGATGCACTTGTTGGAATAAAATATTTAAGTTTTATATAAAAATAGAGATAAATAATATAATGGTAAAGTGACATGAAGCAATTAAACTACCAAAATGACATGCTTGAAAATTGCTACATGAAACTAACACTTGTATAAATGATACATAACAACATACAATGATGAATCTAACTAAAAATTATTGCACAAATGAAATATAATATCAAGAAAAGGTCACTTATACAACCTTCAGTGATCCCTACTCAAGGTCTCTACAAGGAAGCTGAAGAAAACACTAAGTACTTGAAATCTGGAAACACAAACTCTGCATTTAGGAAATCACTTCATTAAAAAAAATGTACTTGAACAATTCAAATGCACTAGCTACAAGGAGAGTTTGCAATGCTAAAAATGAAAAATAATAACTAAATACTAACTGCTAGCTTTTATTTATACAAAAGACTCATAAATAATCTCTACAATCAGTCGTTGGTTGAAAGATGTTTGTCTCTAGGATCCGTAGAATTAAGGGTCCTTATTTGAAAAGTTAAATTTTGTCCTTAATTCAAACTTCCTCAACGATAAATTGAGCTAAGATATTGTTGTTTGAGTGTCTTAAGTCATTAAAGACTTGGCATGATTTAGAAGTTGAAGAGCGATCATGATCCCATTTTCTCTCAAGTGAAAGTTGATGGGGACTATTATTAGGATTTAACCTGCTTGAGTAAATTATTAGTACACCCTTAAAAATGCATAAGTTCATCAAAATCACAAACTACACCAAGGAAAATCACATAACTCAACATTCAATCATTTCACAATAAGAAATGCATAAATCCCAAGATGTTTATATTAATCATATTCAAAGTAGGTCTTAGTTTATATGAAGGGGTCATATCATCTGCAAAATGAGTCTTAAAGTTCCACAATTTGGAGTCCCATCACTCATCTATTAATTATTGATGTTTTGGTAGTTGTGGGAGGTATTAACCTCCATGTGTAACCTTTGACTTAGAATAGAATATTCCGGAAGCAAGAGAACCACTAAACAGATGTTAGAAAACCCTAGGAGAGAAGTCAGACTCAAGAGAAATAATAATTAAGTAATAGATGCATCCAGAAGGAAGGAGAAGTCGGCCCCAATCAACTGGACAAGATAGTATAAATAGGTAAGCACCTAGATCAATTGGACATACTCACTTAGCTAGTGCTCAAGTCTAAGGAGGAACTGTAGTGGAAACTAGGGCACAAGTTTGGAGAGCAGCAGTTGCAGCTGGAGAGGGCGCAAGTCTGGAGGAATAGTGCAACAATATTTTTGGTATCTCTCTTGTGCTTCTCTCAGTATAAGGTATGCTATATTTGTATGGTTATTTTGTTGTTGTTGCATCAGTATTGTGGCTAAGGTTTATCTATTGGTTTTGGAGTAGGCTTTCCAAAATTATTCTAATTAAAGGTTAAAGTGATCGGGGGTAGAATTTGTGCCTATGATTGGGTGACAATAGTGTGATATTGTCTATGATTAAATGAGCACACCAAAATTTTAACATGGTTTTAGAGATAGTTTCCTACGTAACAGTTTAACTGCTGGAAGGAACATCCTCAGTTTCTCCCTTTGTCAAGCTCATTGAGAACTTACTGAACCCATTAAGAAGGTACCCTAAGTAGGGATCATTTTTCCCCTGATCAAATCTCCAAAATTTGAAATAAAAAATTTAGGGTTTCCTCATAAAACCCTAGGTCTACAGTGCCAGTTGCAACACCAGTTGCAGTGCCAGTTGCAACATCAGTTGCAATGCCATTTGTATCACCATTTGCAATGTCAATTGTAGCACCATTTGTAGTTCCTTTGGTCCACAAGAAAAAACCCTAACCCAAATTTGTTGGGAACTTTCAGTGAAGAGTTGGACCTAATTTGTTATTGTCCTAGTATGCCTTACCCTAGAACATCTCCATCTACCTTTAGATTGCAAGTTGGATCACTTTGAAGTTTTAGGATTCGTCGTTGCTTTCCATTGTTTTTTGCTTCTACCGAAGGTATGTACTTGTATGTGTTTAAACTATATCATTATGTTAAGGGTATTTGTAGGAGAAGGGATCTTTTGTCCAAGCAATAATTGTAGATCCAGAGGGATCTTAGATCCAACACATTCAAAAAAACAACGCACTCCAGGTTTGATTGTTTTGATATGCCTCTAGATGTTATGACATTATTTTGATCTTATGAACATCTAGTTGTATTTTTATCTATTGAAGTCAAACCTATGGTCAAAGTTAAAGTTATAAGTTGAATTTAGTCAAAATATTAGATTGATTAAGGTTTGGTTTTTAGATTTTATTTTCATTATATTCCCTAACTCGGATTTCTGTCAAGAAATCATATTGTCTTAGTACACGGGACATGTTGAAGAGAATACTTGTCATCTTGAGTGAAGGAGACTCAAAAGAAAAGAAACAACACTCATTCTTGAAGATAAGACTCCAGGTTCCAGGTTTGATTGATTAAATTTATAAGTCTCCAATTTGCACATATCAAGTTTGATAATTGCTACATTACAGGTAAACACTATAGTTTATGACAAAAATATTTGAAAGGTTTTATTACTGCTAGATACAATGAATACTTGGTAGCATGTGAGTACTATTGATATAAATTCTTATTGTATTTGTTTGCAAGATGAACTAACATCTCCTCTATAATATATTTCTTGTTTTGCTTCCACACAGGTCACCTTGGTAATGTTATGATGATTACCATGAAATTGTCTTTTATTCTTTCTAACATAGATATGTTCTTATGAAAATGATATTATATTGGAAATACTTTTTCTCTTGTTAGGAGGAATGATTGGTGCTATGGCATACAAATTGGAGCTGCTTGCATCTTCATGAGTACACCCAGTTTTCCATGTTTCATGCTTAAAGAAGGTTATAGGTGACAAGATCCCAGTTCAAACTATATTGCCAAAACTTGACGAGTAAGGAAAAATCATATTGGAGCCTGAAGCCATCACTGACACAAG
>SNQJ01S0042616.1:29668-47881 GCA_010110895.2 Picea sitchensis
ATCTTGTACTTGAACATTTAAGTGGGGTAAAAGGAGGTTGCCCCCTCGAAGAGGCTTATTATCTGAAATTATCTCTTTTTCAAGGCGTTGAGTACTTTTTATGAGGTTTTTCTATGCTATATTGATATTTGGTTCCTAACAAGTGTTGTTCCTATTTATTATTATTGCATTTTTATTTGGCTCTTGTGCCAAGTAGGTCATAAGTGATAGCTCTAAGAAGGAGTTACTGTGACAATTGTTCTCATTATTGTTCTTATTATTATTATGAGAGTATTATTTTTGTTTATTTTTTCCCTTGTTGTTCCAAGTAGGTCACATGTGATAAATCTGAGGGGAGATATAGTGACAGTTGCAGGAGGAAATATATTAAATGGTCTCTATTTTGAGACATGGAGCGGGATATCCAGATAAGAATTTGTATACATGACCATATACATCCTTGTACCGAAGAAAAAGAGGACAAAGTTAAAACCTTCTAGCAAGAAGGGTACTTTTGTGAGATACAAAATATCTCGTATGGAGATTTATTGTAAGGAGCATAAGGCTCCAAAAATGACCCAAAAAATCCCTCTAGTATAGTTTATCACTTTTAATATCATCATGAAGAGTTAGTAGAGCCATATGGGCCTACCCAGAATCATTGCAGCAACTAGGAAGAGACCAACATGGTCCTATGACACTTTGCATGATGCAAAGATGTATAGAATTGATAAGCCATATCATGAGGAGTATATGGCTCCACCAATGGTGAGGTAGGTGGCCCCACCAAGTACGAACTCAGAAGGATACATAATTCATAGGGATTCATCCCTCATGATCCAGTAGGCAGAAGAAACCTCCCTAGGACCATTCATAGGAGACTTCAGAGGAAATCATCACACAGAGAGGGAGCATATGGCTCCAAAGATTATATAGACTCAGAGGAAGTCAAGATTCATAGGGAGCATGGAGAATTAGAGTGATCCTGATCTCAAAGTAATCTAGGTGGATATCTCTGACCACACACCTATCATAACTGGCTCCAAACAGTCTTTTGGCAATATATTATTTTTAGCAGTTTTTCGGTTCCTAAATTTCTGGGGCCATTTTGAGGGCCTAAATGAAGGTTTTTCAGGATCTAGCACCTAAAAGATAATTGAATACTATGATTGATCCCCAAAAATTAATCTCATCAAAGATACATTTCCAATGATCTATCGTGTGCCCCAAACGTAGATCACATGCCAAAGTTATGCCCCTGGGAAGTTGATACACTAAACTACCCAAAATGGGGTCCACAAAACTGTTGGCTTTTCATCTTCTAAGGTTAGGGTTTTGGATTTTATTTATGTTAAAAAGGAATTTAGAGCCTCATTGTAATCATATTCTTTTGAATGCAATTAACCATCACTTCTCTTCTCAGATATAAGATGGCACCATTCTAGTGAGTCTTTCACTCTTTTTCTCTACAATTTTGTACATTTTGATCATTAAAGAAATTGTGTATTACTATATATTTGTGTCTCTTGTTATATATCTAATATATCTCTGTTATATTATTGGATCTCTTGAAATATATTTTTATATTTCTGTGTTATATCTCTGATCTCATTTCGTGTTGAAAATAATCTGGGTCACAGAGAGAGTCAATGGATTAGAGACTTTCATTCAAAAGGTATTCCTCCTCAGATTCAAATGGGAGAGAGAGACATCTTCCAATACTGACATATAGGTTCCTTGAGTTGAGGAGGCTATATTGAAGCTTCAGAGGCTTCTAGGAGATATGAAACCTCCTGGGAATATTCCATTGTTTCAGTGATAGAGGAGGAAGCTAGTTAGAAGGATTGGGATATGGATTTTTCCTTGGTTCCGAGACTAGAAGGGAAGTCATTGGTGACTTCCAAATTGATATAAAAGATCAAGCATGTTGCAGATAACAATATAGATATGTGTGAAGCTTTATTTGTGGCCAAAATATTCTCCCAACAAGAGGGAGAAGATTATGACAAGACTCTTGATCCAGTAGCCAGAAGAAGTGTACATAGAGAAGATGCATGATACATGAGAAGGAGTCTCATGTCTGCATATTGAAGAAATATTTGTACAAGCTTAAACATGAACCCAGGGTAGGATATGCCAAAAAATTATTTTGACGATCTTGGGATAGATTTCCTACACCGATGGTGATGAATCCGAATTTATTGATTGATACATCTCCAGAGACAATGGATGCCACCATGTATAGATAGATAATTGGTTCATTGATGTACTTAACGAACACAAGGCCAAATATATATTTTGTGGTGAACACATTGAGTTAGTATATGGTTGAGCTGAGACATTTGCACCTAGTTGCAACAAAACATGTGATGAGGTACCTAAGGGGTACAATTGATTATGGTCTCAGTTATGTTTTCGATTGTGAAATAATCCTGCAAGGCTATGCTGAGGTAGATTGGGCCGGTAGTGTAATGGATCGGAAAAGTACATCTGGATGTTTCTTCAGTTTGGTATCCACTATGATCTCATGGTTTAGCAGGAAGTAGACTTTTGTGGCACTCAATACGACTGAGGAAGAGTACATAACAATGTGTTCAACATGTAGCGAAGCAGTGTGGCTTTGAAAGTTACTTGCAGGGTTGTTTGATCTCGAGTTAGAGGAGACTTTCATATTGTGTGATGGCGAGCGTTGCATAAAGATTACAGACACGCCATTGTTTCATGAAAAGTCCAAGCATATCGAGATCAAGTACCATTATATACGATGTAATACCCCTAAGATGAACCCCAAATTGTAAATGAAAATGTACTTAAGTTGGCAAGTTGTTTTATATCATTTTTCATGCAACTTTCATGGTATAGTGCGCACGTGTACTACGCACTAAAGTGATGAAGTGTGCACATTCTAGGGTACCATGCTCAACAAACTTAAGTGCACGCAATTTTGAGGCAAGAGAGCCTTTGTGTTTATGTTGTGTTTTGTAGGTTGGTGAGCCAGTTTATAATAATCCACAAGGCTTATGTGATTATTAGGCTAGAGAGCCTAGATGCTAAAGGCCAGTGGGATTATTTTTGTATATGTAAATACTCATATCATTAATATATTACATCGTTGTGTGTAGACCGACCACAATAAAAGAGTATGGGGGACTAAACTCCACTAGTTGTGGAAAAGTGGCTAAAAGTTAAGGATAAGGGGCTAAGCTAGGGAGCTTAAGCCAAAAAGGAATATTATATTAATATTCCTTAAAGTATAAAGTATGGATAATTATTTTATCCTAAGATCTAAGGATGGGGACAAGTGGGAAAAATTAGTTCTCAACATGACAAGTGTCAAGTTGGGGACATGCATACACATAATTTGGACTTAGTTCATTTCCCATTCATTCCATCATGATTCACTCACTCATACAGTTGTTCTCCGTACCTTCCTGTACCTGTATCTGTACCCGTACCTATACTTGTATCCATACCCATACCTATACCTGTACCTATATATGTACCTGGCTAAATTAGGAAAGGGACTGAAGAAGCAGGTTGTCAGGCCCATGGGATATTGAAGAGGCGGTTTGTTAGGCCCATGAGAAATTCTCTTTAGGTGAGAGAATTGTTGGGAATTGATTTCCCGAAGGTGCCAAACTGTAGCTACAGGGCTCTAAGACTTCTTGTCTGGCATGTTCCTGAAGCCTCTGAAAGGAAGGGGTGCAGCGAAAGGAAGGTTGAGCAGAGAAGGGGCACACTTCCTAGGGTGGGACAGACATGTGGGGAATGAGGGACTGTAGGATGTTAGTTCGATTTGGCACCTGTGACAGAGTTTTTCCTCTTGTCTGAGATTCACCAGCGTGGTTCGGAATCCCTTTACCCAGGTGGATTTTAGTCCCAGCTCAGGGGTGACCCACTGCCGAGAGTGATGAGAAGTGTGGTATAAGGCTGGGAGGTTCATGGAAGGTCTACACACAATTGGTAATATTTTTACCAAGATAAGTGTCAATTGTGTGTTAAATTATGTGTTGCATTATTATTTATGCATTTATTTTTATGGGTTTTCATGTGTGTGTTGCATGTGTATTTTTATTATTATTATGTATGAATATGTGCATTTGCATAATGTATGTGTCTATTTTAATTTATATATATAAAGTTCCGCAAGAGATTTTGTGTGTATATGTTTTAATTCTGTATTCAATTCGAAAATTTTATGTGGCATAGCCCAGTTGGATGTTGGGGATGTTAAAATATGGTATCAGAGCACCAGTTTTCAACATTGAGCCTAGATGGGTTGAGCAAGTTGAATTGAAGTGAAATTTCAAAGAGAATTGATTTTAATGTGGCCAAATTTCAACTTATAGTGTGTCCATGGTAAAAATCAAAAGCAATTGCATGTAATTGGGCAAAAGCCCCAAATTCTGTTGTTAAAATTCATGGGAAAATGGAGAAATTTGGCCAAGTGGTGAGATATTCTTAATTTAATATCTGTTCTAGCAAATTCAGACCTTGAATTGGTCGAATTTGAAGTTACAGGGAAGCCACGATAGATGGAGCGATATTAGTTGATTAAAATTGTTAATTTGTGAATTTAGTTTGGGAAAAAATTGTTCCAGGAATGTCAACCAACATCTATTTTTTGTTGCAGAGGTTGAATTGGTTTTATTAGGGTGAAATTGAACAAATTTCATAGTTGCAGAATGTCTACGGTGAAAATTGGGAAAACGTTTGGCAAAAGCCCCAATTTCTGTAATGAAATTCATGAGGAATTGATGCGCATAAAAATGAATGTGTGTAGGTGTGCGCACTAAAAATGCATGATGTGTAGTGAAAAGAGTGGTAATGCACAAACAATATTTGTGCGTGGGTGTGCGCACTTAAATTTGGCGATGCACAGTGTTGAGTGGTAATGTGTGGAAAATATTGGTGCGCGGGTGTCTGCACTAAATTTGGCATTGCACGGTGCAGAGTGGTAATGCACGGAAAATATTGGTGCACGGGTGTGCGCACTTAAATTTGGCATTGCACGGTGTAGAGTGGTAATGAGAAAAAAATAACAATGCACAAATGTGTGCACTAAATTTGCCACTGCACGGTGCATATTGGGTGTGCGTACACATAATATTGGCGTGCATGGTGTGCGCGGTATTTGCAGAGCACAAAGGAATCTTGTTGGTGTGTGTGCAATGTAGGTATAGTCTTGTCGCGCAACAATTTAATTGATGGTGCACGTGGAGTACTGGTGCGTGGTGGGAGCTCACTAAACTTTGGCATGGTGTAGCACATATAGTACAATGTGAGTGGAATATTAGCATGTGACACAAGAATTGCACGGAACATGTATTAGTGCATAAAGCAAAATTGTGCGTGGTAGATATTGGTGCACGACACAAAAGTAGTGCACACCAGTTATTGGTGTGACAAAGAAGTGATCCACATTGGTTATAAGTGTGCAAAGCATGCACTACCTCATGGTGTTGTTGCGCAGTATAAATATGGGTGTAAATTTTCAAATTTGTGTGCACAAAGTCCTTTGGATGGTCTACAACAACAAAAAACCAGTGAATTTTCTGCGACATTTTATATTGTTCGAAGGTCATCTTTTTGCAACTCATTTTTGAGGCCCTAAACAATAGTTTTAGCTACTCAAAAACCCCGAGAACAAAGTGTACACTCTGTATGAAGGTACACTTTGTCTCTGAAGATGAAATGAAAGAGCCTGGAGAGAAATTTCTAATGGTGTAAACCGTTTTTCAAACAAAGCTTTTATGAGGTAGTTACAAGACAAACAATGGAGGGTAAATTTTAAGACCCAACTAACTTTGAAGGGCCATAACTTTCTACTCCTAAATCATATTGAGGCACAGGAGAAATATATGGAAATCTATTGGACCACAGAAAAAATTCCTAGAGATGAATTAAAATTCGGGCATGTTAAAAATGTTTAATATGGCAAAGAAGGTGCATGTAGAATTCCAGACCAAAAACACTAATTGGCCTAGAACTTCAACAGGCTGTAACTAGTAGCCCAAAACCCAGAAAGAGGTGAAATTTGGATAGAATGTCCAAAATATTTATATGAAGAAAAACCAATTGAACTCATACCAAAACTCCAATGGATTAGGTGAAAAAATGCATAATTACAATGCATATTTGCACCAAGTTGAAGTGGGGACAAGAGAAATTAATGGACAATTTTCAAATGACCATAACTTTATGCTCAAGACTTAGAATTGAGAAAGGGAGCAGTCATTAGAAAAGTGTTGGATAGAGGAGTCTAATTATCCACCCAAAAAATTGATTTGGGATGTTAATTTTCATAATAGATCAAAAGAAGGAATTATGATGCATTATTGGAACAAAATTGTACATAATTTCATAAATTTGTTAAATTATTTAGCATAACAAATTTTGTTGGCTACAAATTTTTGCAGGGTTAAAAACTTTTAGTTCTTAAGAGGTTATAAGGTTGAAATTTACTTAAATATAAGCATAGGCACTCACGGAAAGAGTGTTATGAAAAAAAACTTTCATAAGATTATCAAAAGCCAGGACTTCAAAATGTTAAGGTATGAATATGGGTGCAACCCTAAAGTCTTGGGAAGCCAATAAAAGAAGTCCACTCATGTTATTCAAGTAATCAATAGAATTTGGGAAAAGGAATAGATCATGTAGTGAATGAATTATTGAAAGTACATTTACTCCCAAAGAAACCAATATACAAATTAAGCAGTACATTGGAGTTATATCTATTATAAAATTAATTGACTATCAAAATGATAGTTATCAGATAAAGAAAGAGGATTAATGCATATATGGATAAAAATTTCATCATAACTAGGGATTAGCTATGAAATTATAGAGTAATTCTTCCCTTATGGTTATCAGAGTGGGCAGTGGAAGCATGGTATGAAGGGCATCACTTCAAGGGTAAAGAAATGAAGGTGCACATAAGTAAGGAGTGTCCGTTGAGGCATAGGTGCATAAATATGGCATGATGGAAGGGGATTATGCAAGTCAGGTTGAAATCAAATTGTTCAAGGAAGGAGAAAGTAATAGTCATGAAGAAAATCCAAGTGGTGATATGATCAGATAAGGAAGGGATAAATCAAGTACCTCAAGAAGGAAGTTGGTGTTAACTATCCAAGGGTACTCATAAAACATGACTGGAAATATAATTGGGTCATGTAGGAGTTGGATCAGAGGGATCCAAATAATAGTGGAATGATGAAAATTAATATCATCATAATATGTAGTTGCAAGTCCATGAACATCCTAGGAAAATGTATGAATAAATCATGAAGTAGATATCAAGATGATGGGAATGAAGGACAACACTCTAGGAGGGAAATAAAGAATAGTAGAGGATTGTTGATACATTCCAAAGGTATTGAAGTTATTTCCACAGCAACATGGAGATGTCAAAGCCAAGAAAGACTTAAAAGTGAAATGAATCTCTGTAGAGAGTCAGTAAATATCCATGAAGAAGAAAATGGTTCTAAGCATGGTTTTCAATGCAAAAGAGATGGTGCCTGAGAAGAATCCATCTCAAGTGGCATAGAGCCATGGGTTACATTTCCAAGGGGTGGAAGTATCACTTGAAATTATGATGGTAAAATAAAATATGTATTAAGTACTTTTAATTAATTATATGTATCTAGAGAAGGAGGCATATGTCCATCCTTACAATATGCTAGATATTTGCTATGCAAGATGTTAGCACCATGAATTTTGTAGTTAGAGTTAGCCCTAGATGAGTAATATTTTGTGTGTCAAAGCTTGTAAGGTCAATGATCAAATAAAGAGTGGTTCTAAATCATTGAGTAACGGCTCTGGCCATAAGTTAGTTAAAGGGGTGTAAGGTTCACAACGGTTAAATTGTAAGGGTCCATTTACCTAAGTCTCGAGTCATTTCGAAAAGGTGGAAATTACATACCAAAATCAATTCAAGTGGTTAAGATAAAGGTAACGTTGAAAGATATCATGAGAATCATTCCCTAATCATGAATTCAAAAAAGTAAACAATCATGGCACTCATATCATTTATAGTTTGCACACTTCAAAAGTGTACCCGTTGCAAGAGTTTGTTGTACAAATATTCAACTTGATTTCTAACTTCTCGCCACCATGGATTCATTGTCATTTTCCATGATTTCATTATGTATCCATTCAAGCATAAATATTGGTCACCCTTCATGCCCTTCCTTCACTTTCAGACTTTGTGCATCATTCGTAGTTTTTTCAGCAAACTCTCGATCCCTTCACTACGTAAAAGTTATTTGCTACCAGTCGTTACACAAGTCCGTCGTGTTGATTTTTCCATGTATCCTCCTTTTTTTTCAACCATTTCTTAAATTATTTTGGAGCTCTTTGCAAGCTATCTTTTTGGACGAATTGTTTCTTCTCACAGTCATCCTTATTCCTTCTAAATTTCCTCCTGTCGTGTCGATTTTTCCCACTGTGTCGATTTTCCATCTTGCTTTAATGCCACGCCAAGTTTTCCACTGCACTGGAATTTTCCGTCACAATTCCCTACTACATCAAGTCTCCCGTTGTTGTTTTCTACCACATCGAGTTTCCCCACTGTACCGATTTTTCTGTCATGCTTTACTGTTGCGCAATGAATTTATGTGGCCGATTTTGTTTGTCGCGCAAAGATTTATGTTGCCACCATTCTTGCAATCTCTGCAAAGTTTTTCATTCTTATTTTTTGCACAAAGAGGGTATCAAAATTTATTACCGTGCACATGGAATCAATATATGTGAGCATCATGGAATTTTCCCAAAGAATAAGAAAGAAGGTGAGAAGTGTCAGGGCCATGAGGTTTGAACCTCAGGATATGGAGTTAATAAATGAAGACCCAATGATCAAGGCATATTTTGAAAAATTCGGGTGTATGCGTTTCTGTGAAAGGATCAAAGGAGATAATTCAAAGATGGATGAGCAGTTCTCCCTCAATTTTACTTGGGTCAGCGTGAAAATTGCAGGAATCACTTTCCGAGTGATAGAGGAAACTTCGTCAGCTATGCCGGAGATCCCTCTGCATGGAGAAAAATGGTTTAAAGGCATTCCTTTAGAAATTTCATGTTATATGGATTTTGTCAAGCCTAAATGTCGATATTAGAAAATTGGAGCCGACATTCCAAGACAATATCTCCTGGAGCCTTTCGAGAAAGTTCTAAAGATAATCAGAAGATATTTCACCTATGAAGGAAGGTTTGACAAGGTGTATCCATATCACATCAGGTTATTGATGCACTTCATAGGGAAAAATCCCTTGAATCTACCTTTCTTCTTTGGTTGAAGCTTGGGAAAGATGGTGGACAATGTCCACACAAGGCTGATCAACCGAGGAACAATTTATTCAATTTTTCGTTAATTAAGATGTAAGTGGTTGAAGAATTGAGACATTTGAACAAGGACACGGGTTCTTTTCTAATTTTGGCTAACATCCCAGAGACCCCAAAGGAGACATTCCTCTACCTGCATAGGAAGCAACACTTCACAGTGCAAAGGCAAGAAAGGAATATCTTACTCGAAAAAGAAAAGGGAAAGAATTAGAAGACATGTCATTCAGTCAGCCAACATCCCAGAAGAAAAGCAGGTCAAGGTTGACTAATAAAATAGAGGAGATCCAATCTCCCAGTAAACCATGCACCAAGTCTTATTCCAAGAAATTTCCCATGCACTTCGTTCATCTAGAGCTTGTTGAAGGTGAAAACAAGGGAATTGATGAAAGGCTGGTGGATTTAGGTGAGGAAAATGAAAATGTCCAGGAATTTTCATAGCAACTGAAGAAAGCGCAACACGTTATTGCCCAATTTTATCAAGAGAACAGAGAGTTAAGAAGACATATGGCAGAAATCACCATCGAAACACCAGCTTCGCAGAGTCGAGCATGTCAGTTACCCCCTACCTCGCCCACAACGAGAGAAAGAAATGTAAATTGGCTTAAAAACAGCTCAGAGAGGCCCAATATGTAATCATTGAGTTTCAGTAGGAGCAAAGGATGTCAGAGGAAAAAATCACAGAAAATTTCAAAGAGTGTAGACCATCTATTGATAATGCATGTGCAACTCTCTCTAGTGCTCAATCAAAACTGAAAAGAAACATAGTTTTGTTGAGACATGGGAAGAGTTTGAGAAAACGGAACTGGTCTTTAAGAAAAAAAATCATAGATTTAAGGTTGCAGGCGACGTCGGAGGCATGAGTAAGAGAGCCCCATTTTTTTCTTTTCGGGTCATGGCATGGAATATTTCTTTGTATATATCCTTCTTTCATATGTTAACAAGAAGTCTGACGCAACACTTGTGCAGTGAATATTCAATGCGCATACACTGTAAACTTACCTAATGAGAAGGGAAGATATTAATGAAACACATGCAAGTTTTGAAAGAGATGCATGGTCCCCAACCATTGCTGCCACATGGAGTTGCAAGAGAGACCACGAATGGACATCCCCTACACAAAATTGCCATGCACGCACTATATCCAGTGATCACGTAGCAACAATTAGAGTCCTCTATACAGAGGTGACATAGTTTCCAACAATATGTATGATTACTCAGGCATCTCTTGGAAGGAAACATTGATTTATCACAACCAGATGGTTGAATATTACTCATGACCAAATGACTGAAACAAATATGTCGGTTATTTTATGATTGGGCGCAGTTGGGTTTCTATTTTTAGTAAATTCTATTGAAAATATTGTCTAGGGGGGAAGTAATTGAATCTGAGATTCTAGGGGAAAGTAGATCGAGCATGGAAACCCAAGAGGGCGTTAGTTTTCTATGTATTGAATATTTTTTATGTAATCTGGGTTGGAAAAGTAGGGTAGATAGGACACTCTTGAATGTAATTTTTGGAATATGATGGAAATATAATGCAGAGGTCCTGAATCATTTAATGAAAAGATTCAGTGGTTTTATGTATTGTGATCCTATCTTCATATGTACTTCTTGTTTCCTGCAAATTCATGTCTATTTCATTTGTTTAAATTGGAATTATTTAAAGGGTTTAAAATTCATCTCATGGTGCTTTAAACTCAACCATTTAAACTCTATGTTTTATTCTAAGTTAAGTCATAATTCATCTCTAATGGTGCTCTGATTTGCTTTATGTTTCTCTTTTCTTTTGCCATACACAACAATATTGAAACTGAAATACCATTACATATTTAGCATTTATCCTCTTGAAGATTCCCTTACCATTCGTTGGTTTCTCCTATTTTCAGGGGGTTGACTCCATAGCCCAAAGTTACTCTACTTCATTTCCAATGAAACTAGAAAAAACTTTCTCAAGTATCTAAATCTAGTCGCCAATCCAAAGTTATTATCCATGAGAGACTAGGTCTCAGAGAGATCCCTCTCTAGATTGGGAAGGCTAGTTTCTAGTATTAAAGTTGGTTTGTAGGTTACCTTGTTAGGTCATTTATATTCATCCCAATAATTTACCAAGTGCTAACATTTTGGCGCCATTGTTGGGGACAGAATTGAAAACATTCCCTTGGAAAAATGACTAAAGTTGTAGATTTGATCCCTGAGGGTAACAGTGAATCAGATACCTATATTGGTTGAAACATATTTTACCCTAGTGACTTCATTGAATAAGATCAGTGGTGTGAAGTAATCTGAATCATAAATCCTGGCTCCTAAGAAAGTTTACACTAGAGAGAACACTGATCCAAAGCCTGCAACATCTGTGTTTGATCCTGAAAAACTTCTACACAAAAGAACGGAAAGGATAACAAACTCAATATGTTATGTGGAAAGGAACCTATCCTTGCCTAAAGATGGGGAAACAACCATTGACGACCTTGATTTCAATTTATTATTTGAACAAACCCTATTTAGGTCCATATCAGAATCTTATTTGAATGAAATCATCTTCGATGAGAAAAAGTTACAATCTTTGATACCAACCAACCCCCCATCAAACCGATGTAATTCCCACTCAGAATATTCAGCCAATTCAAATTCCTCCTAGAGTCATGGCCTCCAGATGCACCTCTCTCGCCTTGTCGGTCCAATTACATGATTTTCCTCAGAATTATAATCAAAGGATTAAATTATACGATTATAAATGGAATGCTTCAGCTCAAAAACACTTAGATTGGTTTAATGACTTTGTCTACCAGGAAGAGTTAGATTATGAGGATGCAAAAACGAGATTGTTTGCACAAATTCTCTTGTGTGAGGTCAGAAAATGGTTCAAATCTCTTCCAGCAGCGATTATCCCTAATTTTTCATCTTTTAAACACTTTTTCTCGCCAAGTGGGGTGATAAAAAGAATCTTCTTCAGTTAATAACTCAGTACAATAATATAAAAATATCACCAAATGAAATAGTACAAGAGTTCTCAACTAGACTTATGAAAGTTTATAATTCAATTCCCACAGAAGTCAAACCTCCTCCTGGAGCTGCCCAACTTTGATATGTTGATTCTTTTGACAGTGAATTTTCCTTGTTGTTAAGAGAAAGAAGATCTAATACATTAGATGATATGATGAGTGACACAATTGAAGTAGAAGTAAATATGATGGCATCAGGGAAGATCAAACATAAACTTGACAGAAGTGTGAATAAGGTCCAAGGGGAATCACAAACCTCTACGTCTCAATCATCAAACGAGCAATTTGAATTGATGATGAAGACTATCGAAAGACTGATGGAAAGGATATTCATGGAAAATAAGCCTGCCACCAGGGATCAAACTGATTTTCATCCCTAAAGTATAAATTTTAGAAGAGCCCCAGTTCCACAGGTTAGGAAAAGAGACCAGAGGGATCAAGGTGATCAACAAATAAAGCCTCCTTTCCAAAACAAATATGCAAAAAAATATTTTGATAAAATAATCGAAGACCATATGAATTGTTGTGATGATACAAAAAAACGTCTTCTTAACCAAAGGAGAACACGATCTAATTTATGGATGCACATGATGAGTTTATGCAAAATAAGGATGATATGTTGTCATCGGAACCAAAATAGTTTAGGAAAGGATACCACAATGCTATTATGCAGCTACAGAAGCAGTATAACCTCAGAAGTAAAAAGGCACCTGCAAATATTCCAAAGGTGAATCCTACAAGGGAACTTCAGACAAATACCCCTTCTTCAAGCCAACCGAAGAAAGATAATTCAGTAAGGGATGTAATGGAGAAAGGGAAATCAAAAGAAGAACCCCCAAAGAAAATACCTGAGGAAAGAAAGGAAATGGTCATCAAAGAGGTAGAAAAAACTCCATCTCCTTTTAATTTTGAAAGTGAAATGGCTAAAATCAAAATTTCTATTTTGTTTGATGAGATGATCAAGAATGGAGAATATAAAAATTAAATCATTAAAATGCTAAAAATTGAAGAGGCCCTTGACACCTTGAACATACAAGATGATCACCCTGCTATTTTGTTTGGCCCACATGTGGAAAAGAGTGGCAATGTTGATGATGTTCCTCCTTTCTATGTTAGCCTTAAAATTCATGACATGACCTTACATAATGCCATGTTAGATTTAGGAGCATCACATAATATCATGCCCAAGGTGGTCATGGATGAGTTGGGCCTAGACATTACAAGACCTTATAATGATATTTTCTCTTTTGACTCAAGGAAGGTGAAATTCTTAGGTTTGAACAAAGATCTGGTCGTATGGTTGTCTCAAATCCCATAGAAAAATATGATCATGGACGCGGCGGTTGCCAACATCCCTTTGAAATTTGGCATGTTGTTATATAGATCTTGAGCTGCAAAGTTGAAAGAAACTTTGCAAATGGACATGTCATATACTACTATTCATGTTTTTGTCCAAGAAAGGAGGTTGTACAGAGAAGTGTTTCTCAAGTACATGGTGAGTAGAAAAACTCAACCAAATAATCATCCTATTTACTCTATTGATATCGGATTTGGTTCCTATATATTCTATAATAACTTGAGTTTTGAAGAGGGGGATCCAACAACTACCTTGGATATCAAATACAAAACTGAGCATCGAACAGAGTAAATTCCAGATCAAGAAAACAATGCATAGGATGAAATGTGGAATACAAGTTTTGACGAAGCTATTGGCAGGGAAGGAGTTGGAGTTGGTGTGTGGATTAGCCCTCCCAAGGTGGGTACACAACTCTATCATTACAAGCTCTCTTTCGATTGTACCAATAATATGGCCGAATATGAGGAACTGATTTTGGGATTGAATACTTTAAAAGGGTTGGGTGCTAGAAGGATAGCTTTACATGGGGATTATGATCTTTTCATTAACTAGGTAAAGGGTATATATCAGTCCAAGCATCATATATTGAGAGAATATAGGAATTTTGTAACATCCCCGACCATCCATGTTGAGCCATGCTACGCTGGAGAACTCTTACGTTCTCTCTCTATGAAACATATTGTAACATACCCACTATGCAACTGAGCTATGCCACATAAATTTTTCTAACTGCATGCAATTAAAACATATGCACACAAGAACACTTGCAGAATCTTTACATGTAAAACATAAACATACAAATACATTCGTAAATTCATGGATTCACACTGAAATAACAATAAACATAGACATGCAGCATATACGGGAAATACCCATAAACATACAGATAGTTATAATCATGCATAGGATAAACCCATAAAAATAAACATGTAAATAACAATGCAACATGCAAATTTATCACACAATTGGCACTTATCTTGGTAAGAATGTCACCAACTGCATGCAGACCTTCCACAAACCTCCCATCCTTAGACCACACTATTCATCACTCTCAACAGTAAGTCACCCCCGATCTGGGACTAAACTCCACCTGGTAAAGGGATTCGTAGCCAGGCTAAAGGCTCATAGACAACAGGAAAGACTCTGTCTATGGTGCTTACTCAAATAACAACCCACATTCCCTCATTCCCCACATGCCTATCCCACCCCAGGAAGTGTGCCCCTTCTATGCTCAACAGTCCCTCGACTTCCCTACTTCCCTTCTAGGGCTTCAGCAATAGGCCAGACAGGAAGTCTTAGAGCCCTGCAGCTATAGTTTAGCACCTTCAGGAAATCAATTCCCCAACAATTCTCTCATCTAGAGAGAAATTTCTCACGGGCCTGACAACCTGCCTCTTCAATATCCCATGGGCCTAACAACTTGCTTCTTCAATCCATCTCCCAAGCTAACCAGCTACCCAAACATATATGACTATGGATACGGTTTAGGTACATTGAAATGAATGTCTGAAAGATAATTGACTTTGTGAGTGAAAATGATCACGGAATCATGGTTGAATGATGGTTGAATGATGGAAGAGTGTGTGGAAATGAACTAAGTCCCAACAATATGTATGCATGTCCCCAACTTGACACTTGTCATGTTGGGAGCTACTTTGCCCCACTTGTGCCCAACTTTAGAACTTAGGATAAAATAATTATCCATACTTTATATTTAAGAAATATTAATATAATATTCCTTTTCGTCTTAAGCTCCCTAGCTTAGCTTCTTTCCTTAGCTTAGCCCCTCCCTTTTCCTAACTAGTGGATTTTAGTCCCCCATCTCTTTTATCATGGTCGGTCTGCGCACAACGATCTATTTATATTAATTATGATACATATACAAAAATAAGTGCACTGGCCTTTAACACCTGGGCTCTCCAGCCTAATCAAAACATAAGAATCCTAGATTATAACAATTGGCTCACCAGCCTATAAAACATAGCATATACACAAAGGCTCACTGGCCTCACAATGGTGCACACTCAAGTTGCTACGCGCGGTATCCAGGAATGTTCACACTCCCTCATTTTTTTATGCAGTACATGCGCGCACTATCCCATGAAGTGTGCATACAAAATGATGTCAAAATAGCTCATCATCTTAAGTACATTTTCATTTACATTACAATTGGGTTTGGCCTAGGGATATTACAAATTTAGTGCTTGATCTTCTTGAAGAATTTTTAGATTATAATTTGTATGTGATTCCTAGGTGGCAAAATCGAATTGTTGATGCTTTGGCTACTTCAGCTTCAGTTTTCAAAATTCCAATTTTTCCTAGTAAAAAGTATGAAATTGAAGTCAAACATAGGCCAACAGTCCCTGATAACGTTAAATATTGGCAAGTATTTGAAGACAACAAACATGGATAAAGATTCCTTCAAATGAGTGATGAACTTGATAATGTAAATATCGATGATGAGTGTTGTTTTGAAGTGAATGAAGATGCAATTGTTTTCAACAACAATGACCTTTTTCAGAATTAGATTGTTGGAAGAGATATAGTGCAACTAAAAAATAACATTATTCCCAAAGGCTTGGTCCCATTGGAAAATCTTTTCGACAACAATGATGTAGCCAGAAATCCTAAAATCACTACCAACGATGAGGATATAGAAGATTGCAACATTGGGACTCAACAAGACCCCAAGATCATCAAACTGTCAAAAATGCTCAGTCCAAAAATCAAACAGAGGTATATCAGCCTTATGAAAGACTTCCCTGATGTCTTTGCATGGAGTTATTTATATTTGAAGGTCTATGATACTAAGGTAATTCAACATGTAATTCCCATCAAGAAGGATCCAAAACCTTTCAAGCAAAAGTTGAGAAGAATCAACCCTCTATTGTTGCTATTGATTGAAAAGGAGGTAAGGAAACTGTTTGATGTCAATATTATTGTGTAATTAAGATTTTCCAAGTGGGTGGCTAACCTAGTGCCCATTAGGAAGAAATGTGGTGAGATAAGATTATGTGTATATTTTTAGAATCTAAGCATGGTGTCTCTCAAAGAAAATTATCCACTTCCTAAGATGGATTGCATCCTGCAGAAGGTGGTGGGATCTCAGAAGATGTCAATTCTTGGTGGTTTTTCTGGATACAACCAGATTATGGTGCATCTGGATGACAACGAGAAGACAACCTTTACAACACCTTGGGGCACTTTCATGTATGTGAAAATTACTTTTGGGCTTATGAATGTCAGAGTGACTTTCCAAAGGGCCATGGAAATAGCCTTTTCTAAGGAAAAGGATAAGTTTATTTTTATTTACTTGGATGATATCACTGTATTTTCATATTTCGATGATCAACATCTCGAACATCTAAGAAAGGTTTTCCAGAAATGTAGAAATTTTCGCATCTCGTTAAGTCCAAAAAAAATAAACTTTGGAATGCAAGAAAGAAAATTGCCTGGACACATCATTTGAAAATAAGGAATAAAAATAGACCCCAACAAAGTGGAAGCAATCCTGAAGATCAACATTCCCAGAAGCAAGAAAGAGATACAGTCTTTCCTAAGAAAAGTAAATTTTTTAAGGAGGCTCATTCCCAACTTGGCTAAGATCATAAAGTATATCACAAATATGCTCAGGAAAGGAAATGAAATAAAATGGACTCATGAATCTAGGAAGGAATTTGAATATATTAAAGTGGCGCTGACCAAAGCTCCAGTGTAAGCCAACCCGAATTTTGCAAAATATTTTATCTTGTTTTCCTTTACCTCAAAACACACCATTGTTGGTGTTTTGTTGCAAAAGGATGAGCACAACTTTTAAAATTGAATAGATTATTTTAGCATGACATTGAAAGACTCCCCATTAAGGTATGACATCATGGAAAAACAAGCATATGCCTTGGTGAAGGCCCTTAAAGAATTCAGAACTTATATTTTACATTCCTATGTCATTGCTTACGTGCCTAGCAATTTTCTAAATGATATTTTGATTCATCCTGATCCTGAAGGGAGAAGGGGAAAATGGATAGCACTAATGTTGGAATATGACTTCGAAATCAAGCCTACAAAGCTTATTAGGGGTCAAGGGCTTGCAAAATTAATGACAGCCAAATTGCAATGTTTTGGGAATCAATTTTATTGCTTATTTGTCAGAAAAATCACAGGAAGAAGCAGTCCCACAAATATCCTAGAAGTTCCTTGATTATCCTTGGTATGTTGATGTTATTTATGTATTAATAAACTTACAAGCTCCTCCTGGATTGAGAAAAACCAAAGATAGATTTTTGAAGTTGAAAGAAACAAAGTTTTTCATTCTGAACAATTTTTTGTATTTGAGAGATCCAGTGTTAAGAACCAAACATCAATATAGCATGGAAAAACCTTAGGAAAAGTACTCAACGCCTTGAAACAGAGATAATTTCAGATAATAAGCCTCTTCGAGGGGGAAACCTTCTTTTACCCCACTTAAATGTTCAAGTACAAGATGATTCAAAATGAAAATGTCTCCTTGGTATATATAGGAGACTAGGAGGTATAATTACA
>SNQJ01S0042616.1:53187-80470 GCA_010110895.2 Picea sitchensis
ATAGGAGACTAGGAGGTATAATTACAACTAATGGCCTAAAGCCGACATAAATAAAATAAAATTACTAATATAATATGCCCCAATTAAGGGGTAATGAGCCCACATTAGGGCTTAACATCCAGGTGGGATATTACTAAATTATTTGTTGGAGGAAGAAATGAAAATTTACATTAAAGAGTTTCACAAAGGTGACTATGGGGGAAATCATTATTGGAATACCACTATGCACAAAATAATTAGGGCAGGGTTCTATTGGCCTAGTATTGTTTTTTATCTATACAAGTAAGTTTCCAGTTGTCATGAATTCCAGATCTTTGATGGGAAAAAAAAGTTCTAGCCCCTACCTTTAAATCTTATCTCTGTTGAAGCACCATTTATACAATGGGGCCTTGATTTTATAGGAGAGATTCATCTACCATCCTCAACTCAGCATAGGTGGATACTGACAGCCATAGACTACTTCACCAAATGGATTGAAGCAGTCCCCACAAGGAAAGCTACTGATACTGTCATCATTATATTTTTAGAGAGTAATATTTTGTCTAGATTTGGTTGTCTAGTCAATATCATTACCGACAATGCAACGACATTGAAATCTAAGAAAATAGAGAAATTCTGCAGTGACTATAACATAACAGTGGGCCATTCCATAGCTTATTACCCACAAGGTAATGGGTTGGCTGAATTTTGTAACAAAATCTTGACTAGGATTATTAAAAAGCTTTTGTGGGAAAACAAGAAACCTTGGCACAAAAAGCTCATCTATGTATTATGGGCTGATAAAATCACCACTAAAAGGTTGATCCCCACATCACCTTTTCAAATTGTATATGGTATAGTGGAAGTTTTTCCTACCTCATTAGGATTGCCAGTGAGGAGACTATTGCAAGAACAAGAAGCTGAACCAAACGATGCTCTAAGGAGAATAAACCAATTGGTCCATGCACAACAAATGAGAGAACATGTCGTCAATAAATCACAGTTGCACTAAGATAAAATGAAAGGAGTTTTTAAGACACTCCAAAGAATATGATTTCAAGGTGAATGATTTGGTACTAAAGTGGGATGCAAGAAATGAAGACAGAGGGAGACATGGAAAGTTTTATCCTCTTTGGATGGGGCCATTCAAGATTGTTGCATACCATGGGAACAATGCCTATTTGTTGCAAGAGCTTTATGGTGATATTATTGGTGGGGGACCTGTGAATGGCAGGTTTCTCAAACATTATCTTGTTTAGAAAAAAACATTAGTCTCTTCATGTCATTGTAAATAACCATTTTCATTTTCAGATAAAGCATTTCAAATCAGTAATCAACATGAAATTGAAGCCTGAAGTGAAGGCCCTAAATTTATGTTGAATTTAGTCATAGTTGTGTCAAGAGGGTCTGGAAACGAGTTTGTTTTGTTGTTTTAGAGTCTTTGACTCAAATAAAGCCCAATTTCCAAGTACTTGGTCTACTTTTCTTTGCTACCTCACTGGGAGGATAACATCCCCATTGGAGACAGTTGTTATCACCGTGATTTTTGCAGTTAGAGTTAGCCCTATATGAGTCATTGTTTGTGTGTCAAAGCTTGTAACATTAGTGATTAAATAAAGAGTGGTTAACAATCATCGAGTAATGGGTCTAGCCATAAGCTGGTTAAAGGGGTGTAAGGTTCACCACGTTTAAATTGTAAGGGTCCATTTCCCTAAGTCTCGAGTCATGCCGAAAAGGTGGAAATTACGTACCAAAATCGAGTAAGTGGTTAGGGTAAAGGTCATGTCGAAAGATTCCATGAGCATCATTCCCTAATCATGAAATAAGAAAATTAAACAATCATGGCATTCCTATCATTTGTAATTTGCACACTTCAAAAGTGTACCCATTGCACGAGTTTGCTGCGCAAATATTCAACTTTCTTTCTAACTTATTGCCGCCGTGGATTTACTGTCCCTTTCCATGATTTCATTATGTATCCATTCAAGAATAAATATTGGTCACCCTTCATGCCTTTCCTTCACTTTCAGAGTTTGTGCATCATCTGTAGTTGTTTCATCAAGGTTTGGAGCCCTTCACTGCGTAAAAGTTATTTGTTTCCAGTCGTTACATAAGTCTGTTGTGTTGATTTTTCTGTGTTTCCTTTGTTGTTTTCAACCATTGCTTAAATTATTTTGGAGCTCGCTAAAAGCTATATTTTTGGATGAATTCTTTCATCTCATAGTCGGCCTTCTTCCTTATGAATTTCCTCCTTTCATGATGAGTTTTCCCACTGCGTCAATTTTCCTTCTTGCTTTATTGTTGCGCCGAGTTTTCCACTATGCCAAAATTTTCCACCATAATTCCCTACCATGTCAAGTCTCCTGTTGTTGTTTGTTGTCGTGTCAAGTTTCTCCACTGCGCCTATTTTTTCCATCGTGCTTTGCTGTTGCGCTAGGAATTTCTGTGGTTGATTTTGTTTGTTGCGTAAAGATTTTTGTTGCTACCTTTCTTGTAGTCTTTGCAAAGTTTGTCATTCTTATTTTCCACGTAGAGAGGTTATCACAATTCATTAACGTACACGTGGAATCAATATATATCAGAATCATGGCATTTTCCCAAAGCATAAGAAAGAAGGAGAGAAGTGGAAAGGTCGTGAGGTTTGAACCTCAGGATCTAGAGTTAATAAATGAAGACCCGACGATTAGGTCATCTTTTGAACAAGCCAGGCATATGAATTTCTATGAAAGGATCAAAGGATATAATGTGAAGTTGGCTAATCATTTCACCCTCAAATTTATTGGGGTCAACGTGACAATTGTGGGAATCACTTTCCGAGAGACGGAGGAAACTTTGTCAGCTATGATGAAGATCCCTTAGCGCAGATAAAAGTGGTTTAAAGGCATGCATTTAGACATTTCTTGTTATATAGATTTCATCAAGCCCGAATGTTGAAATCATAAAGTTGGAGCCGACATTCCAAGCCAATATCTCCTAGAGCCTTTCGAGAAATTTCTAAATATAATCAAAAGATATTTCACGTATGAAGGAAGGTTCGACACGGTGTATCCATATCACATGAGGTTCCTGATGCACTTCACAGGGAAAAATCCATTGAATATACCTTTCTTCTTGTGTCTAATCTTGGGAAAGATGGAGGACAACGTCCAGGCCAAGGATGATCAGTCGACGAACAATTTATTCCATTTTTCGTTAATCAAGATGTTAGTGGTTGAAGAATTGAGACATTTGAACAAGGACTAGTATTATTTTTTGATTTCGGCTAACATCCCCAGAGACCCCAAAGGAGACATTCCTCTCCTTGTAGAGGAAACAAAACTTCACAGTGTTGAGGCGAGAAAGGAAAATGTTACTGGAAAAAGATAGGGGAAATAATTATAAGACCGGTCATTCAGTCAACCAACATCCTAGAAGAAAAGAAAGTGAAGGTTGACTAATAAAACCGAGGAGATCCAAGCTCCCAGTAAACTACGCATCAAGTCTTCTGCCAAGATATTTCCCATGCACACCATTCACCTAGAGCTTTTTGAAGGTGCAAACAAGGGAATTGATGAAAGGCAGGTGGATTTAGGTGAGGAAAATGAAAATGTTTAGGAATTGTCACAGCAACTGAAGCAAGAAAAACACGTTATTGCCCAATTTTATCAAGAAAAAATATTTAAGAAGACACTTGGTAGAAAGGACTATCGAAACACCAGCTTCACAGAGTCGAGCAAGTCAGTTACCCTCTACCTCACCCACAACAAGAGAAAGAAATGTAAATTGGCTTAAAAACCAGCTCAAAGAGGCCCAATATGTAATCATTGAGATTCAAGAGGAGCAGAGGATGTTAGAGGAAAAAATCACAGAACATTTCAAAGAGTGTAGAACAACTATTGATAATTCATGTGCATGTCTCTCCAGTCCTCAATCAAAACTGAAAATAAACACGATTTTGTTGAGACAGGTGAAGAGTTTGAGCAAACGAAACTGGTTTTTAAGAAAAACAATCAGAGATTTAAGGTTGTAGGCAACGACGGAGGCATGAGTAACAGAGCCCCATTATTGTATTTTTGGGTTGCGGTATGGAATATTTCTTTGTACATATCCTTCTTTCTTACGTTAACAAGAAGTCTGACGAAACACTTGCGCAGTGAATATTCCTTGCGCATACACTGTAAACTTACCTAATGAGAAGGGAAACTATTAATGAAACACATGCAATTTTTGAAAGAGATGCATGATACCCAACCGTTATTTCCACCTGGAGTTGCATGAATGACCACAAATGGACATCCACTACACAAAATTTCCATGTGCGCACTATAGCCAGTGATTGCGCAGTAGCAACCGGAGTGCACTATACAAAGGTGATAGAGTTTCCAACAATACACATGATTACTCTGAAACCCCTTGGAAGGAAACGTTGATTTATCACAACTAGATGGTCGAATATTACTCATGACCAAATGATTGAAACAAATATATCGATTATGTTATGATTGGGCACAGTCGGGTTTCTATTTTTAGTAAATTTTGTTGAAAAGGTTGTCTAGGGGGAAAGTAACCAAATCCAACATTCTATGGGAAAGTAGTTCGAGCATGGAAGCCCAAGAGGGCATTATTTTTATATATATTTAATATTTGTTATATAAGATGGGTTGGAAAAGTAGGGTAGACAAGGAACTCTTGAATTTAATTTTCTAAATCTGATGGAAATATAATGTAGAGGTCCTGAAGCTTTTGATGAAAATATTCTAATGGTGGTGGTTTTATGTATTGTGATCCTATATTAGTATGTACTTCCTATTTCCTACAAATTCATGTATGTTTCATTTTTTTAAATTGTTAATATTTAAGGGTTTAAAATTCATCTCGTGGTTCTTTAGACTCAACCATTTAAAGTATTTGTTTTCTTCTAAGTTAAGTCAGAATTCATCTAATTTTCTTTATGTTTCTCTTTTCTTTCTCTATAAACAATGATATTGAAACTGAAGGACCATTACCTATTTATCCTTTATCCTCTTGAAGCTTCCTTTACCAGTCACCGATTTCTCTTGTTTTCAGGGGGTTGACTCCATAGCCCAAATGTACTATACTTCCTTTCTAGTGAAACTAGAAAAAACTTTCTCAAGTATCTAAATCTATCTGCCAGTCCAAAGTTATTATCCATCAGAGACTAAGTCTCATAGAGAGCCCTCTCTAGATTGGGAAGGATAGTTTCCAGTCTTAAAGTTGGTTTGTAGGTTACCTTGGTAGGTTGTTTCTCTTCAGCCCCCAATTTACCAAGTCCTAACACAAGCCAAGTTTGATGCTAGTTGGAAAGGAAAAGAGAAGAGTACAAGAAAAATCAAATACTAAAGTATTCAGTCAAGAAAGAGCTGAAGAATTTTAGTCCGAAAAGTAAATGGATGTTGAAGATCCAAAGTCTATAAAACAACATGATTGGAATAATAATTCATCCAAGTATGAGTTGGGATAGATGGATCCAGGAAATAAATAAAAGATGAAGGTTAATATCAATTAGTATTTGGATGGAAAAGAAAAAGAAACCAAGAGTGATTTGGAAGGAAAGTTCTCAATTCAGAAATAGTCAGGCATAGTGGTTATCGTGAAGAGCACATGAATATTCAAGAATTTAGAAGAATTGAAGACTTCTGGAATAAACAAGGAAAAGTGATACATGGAGAAAGAAGTTGTTGCAATTACTGTAACAACAAGTATGTTATGGCTTGTTGGGAAAACCATAAAGAGTGAATGCTTGCATGCTTTCAAGTGTTGTTGATAATGTTGTTGCATATGGAAGGAAGCAACAAAAAGCTAGAATGTTGATTATAAGACTGATAAAGAGGCATGAGAGCTTCTACTGTCATTAGCTAATTAGGTAGCATCAAATTCATTTAATGGAAGCTATGTAAGTAAGTATTTCTCTTTTGAAATTATGTTGCATAATTACCAAAAGGAAATTCAAGTAAGAATTTCCCTAGATTGAATTTTTACAATACTCAATATGGTATTGTTTAAGTGCATTAACAGGAATAAGTTACCACTAGTTGTGGTAAAGGCTAGAGGCATGTTATACTTATCAAAGATTTTTATCTTTTTAATGCACACACTCACATAGTAGCATGTCATGTTAATTTGGTTATGAGGGAATGACCAAAGAGATAAAACATAAGAACTTGTTATAGGAATGATGCTAGGAAAGATAGTCATGTATGAGACCAGGACATGGTTGGATATGGAAAGGTATGGATATAGAAAGGTTATGTACCACACAAATACCCAATGAGATTCCTACCTTTAATTAAAACTTGGACTGCAACCTTTTTTCTAACACTAATGAGCACCGCAAAATTGTATTCTTGGTCTAGTGTTCTGGTCGAAAAGGAAGGCATCCAAGTAATTGAGAATACAATGGGAAGTGTGTGGATAATGTGTCAAGACATTGGCCAGATTTCCAATTTATGGATGGTGAGATACATGACTTAGATAAAGACATTCTGAAAATCAATACAAAGGTGCATTGAATAGATAGGCATTGAGAGTTGCACTCATGTCTAGTAAGTGGCAAAGTTGAACTCATACATGATAGAATTGTATGCTTAAATGCATTTGCTGAATTCATTTTGTGAGTGCATTCATATATATTATTGCATGGAAATAATTATACTAACGGCTGAAATGTTGCTAACTCATGGAGTTGAGAACATTCCAGGATCTATTAGACATTGCAACAACAAAGTTGCAAGTCAAGTGGTCACATGAGCATTGACTATAGGAAATTTTTTGTTCAGAAAACAAAGTAATGAACTTACTGATATTAATTATGAACACACACATGCATAGAATGATAATTCATCTTATCTAATACATTTTTTTGTAGTTGTGATTGAATTGATCAGTGTAGAAAATTCTAAGATCATGTTATAAGGTTTATGTACATATTGCAAGGAAAGTATGATGTATAGGAAATACTGAAAATTTATTGGTTGAATGCAAGATAGAATCATTGCAGGAAAAATGGTAAGTTGCAAGTCAAGTGGTCACCTGAGCATTGACTATAGGAAATTTTATGTTCATAAAAATAAGCAACGAACTTACTGATATTAATTATGAACATGCATATGTATAGAATGATAATTCATTCTATCTGATAAATTGTTTTGCAGTTGTGATTGAATTGATCAGTGTAGACAATTCTAAGATCATGTTATAAGGTTTTTGTACATATTGCAAGGAAAGTGTGATGTATAGGAAATACTGAAAATTTGTTGGCTAAATGCAAGATAGAATCATTGCAGGAAAAATAGTATTCAACAATAACAATGAAAACAAAAATTATAAAATAGAATTTCATATTTTGGGAAAATTCAAATTCCTTGTGAAATTAATTTGATTTCTAAAATGGATTTTTTATAATTCTCTCTCATGATAACTACATGTGTGTTATGCAGATGAGATAATCTTGATTAAATTTGGAATGCTTGGAAAGAACAACTATTGTTGATAAAACTAAATCCTTATAATTGTAGAACCTTGGTGGGGTTCTGGTAATGGGTTAGTGCTCTCCTTGTGTGTGGAAGCCTTGGCAAGATGGATCACTGAAGAACTTTATAGAAGTGAAGGGATTCCTGAGCCTGGAAGGGTGAGTGCAAAAAGGAGGAGAAAACCCAAGGATGCTTATGGAATGGTAGCTTCCATAAGGAGGGTGTGTCAGATGGAACAATGAGCTGAATTATTCTTGGAAGTAGCTCTATGGAATTTAAAAATTGACTTCCAGTTGTAGTATGAATACCAGAATTGCTGCTGGAAGGTAGAGCACCATATGGATAGCAAGCTTCCATAAGCTAAATCTTGGATATTTTTAAATAATTTGAATGGTACATGGTATATAATGCATTGAGGATAGTGCATAAATAAGGGGAGGGGATTGTAATACCCCTAGGATGAACCCCAAATTGTAAATAAAAATGTACTTAAGCTCATGAGTTGTTTTATATCATTTTGCAGGCACCTTCCATGGTATAGTGCGCACATGTACTTTGCACTAAAATGATGAAGTGTGCACATTCCAGGGTACTGCGCACAACATGCTTAAGTGCGTGTAATTTTGAGGCCATAGAGCCTTTGTGTTTATGATGTTCTTTGTAGGCCCGTGAGCCAGTTTATTATAAGCCAGAAGGATTATGTGATGATTAGGCCAGAGAGCCTAGATGCTAAAGGCCAATGGGACTATTTTTGTATATGTAAATACTCATATCATTAATATAATACATCATTGCATGTAGATCGACCATGATAAAAGAGTATGGGGGACCAAACTCCATTATTTGGGGAAAGGGGGATAAAATTTAAGGATAAGGGGATAATCTTGGGAGCTTAAGCCAAAAAGGAATATTATATTAATGTTCCTTAACATATAAAGTATGGATAATTATTTTATCCTAAGTTCTAAGGATGGGGACAAGTGGGCCAAAGTAGTTCTCAACATGAAAAGTGTCAAGTTGGGGAAATGCATACATATAGTTTGGACTTAGTTCATTTTCCATTAATTCCATCATGATTCACTCACTCATGCAGTTTTTCTTTGTACCTTCCTATACCTTTATCTGTACTCGTACCTATACATGTACCTATATCTATACCCATACATATACATGTACGTGTATCTGTATTTGGTTAGCTTAGGAGCAGGACTGAAGAAGCTGGTTGTCAGCCCCGTGGGATATTGAAGAGGTGGGTTGTCAGGACCATGAGAAATTCTCTCTAGGTGAGAGAATTGTTGGGAATTGATTTCTTGAAGGTGCCAAACTGCATCTACAAGGCTCTGAGACTTCCTGTATGGCCTATTGCTGAAGCCTCGAAAAGGAAGGGGTGCATCTGAAGGACCGTTGAGAAGAGAAGGGGAAAAATTTCCAACATTGGATAGTATTTATTGGCATTGGGGTAGACCCAGGTTTCAATGCATAAACAACACACCAACAAAACCCTAACTATTGGCCCTTTCAGAAACACTTGCAAAGTAGGCAAAGTCTCACTCGAGGTAGAGGCAGGGGGGTTACAGGAATCTGTTGTTTGTAACCAAGTTGGGACATAGATATATGATTACAATGCTTCACGGAGTATAACATGCATTAGTTCATCAAATTTTATTAACATCACATAATAAACCCTAATATAGATCAGCGCAGTAACAATAAAGATTAAGTACTTCAACCACTTACAACATATCAATGAGTTAGATCTAGCATTCATTCATAAATCATAAGAAAGGCACTAAGAAATATCAAATCTATCTAAAAAACATAATAAACAAAGCATTGATCATATTCATAGCATAAACCACACAATACAAAGCCAACAAATGACACAAGATATACTTGGTTCACCCTAGTGTGGGTCTATGTCCACCAACTACTTTGTCTTCTTTATTATTATTCTGAATCTCTTACATTCATTCACTCATGTGCACTAAGCATAGAGCTAATATTCATAGAGGACAGGAGATATGCACACTGAGTGCCAGATCCTCCTTCCCAAAACTAGGTCACTACACAAATCCCACTTCTCTATCAAGCATAGAGCCTTACAAACACATTATGTTGCACTAAGCAACCCAAAACTACTTGCACTTAGCTACTTAGACTTTGCTTTTTAAGATCTTACACCACTTTCTACTTCTACCTTACAATCTTACTTATTTATACTTTTACAATTAGGCCTAAACATGGGGGAACCCATGGGCCGACATCCCATAACCCATTACAAAAACCCTAAGAACCCCTTGTTGGGTCCACAAATCCCACAAAACAAGTGAGATCCATGATCTCAGTTTCGCCTGAGCGCTCCATATTTGACCACTACGTCAAAGTCCAAAAAGTGGTCAAACCTGCCCAAGATTACCTCAAAACTTGGTCGAGGGCCAACAGGCCCCCAACACTCACCTGTCACTCATCCCAAGTCACTCAAGCCTAGGCAATGTTACTTCAAAGGCCTGGATATTCACTCGAGCTTCTTCGAATTGTTGCTTCGCCTAAGCCTCCCGCTCAACGAGTTCTTGGATTTTCCACATTGTAACAGGCCCTTCCAGGTGTTGTGTGACTGATGCAACCATTTGATCCAGTTGCGAGCCTTGTCCTTCAATTTATTCAAAACATTTGCAGGATTCATCCTGCACTGGTTGCAAATTCTATGTGACTTCCATTACTTTTCTTTGAATGGCAGTAATCTGTTGTTGGGTTGCACACTTCTCTTTTGATATTTTCATTCTCTCGACTGCAGTAAGTAACTTCATCTGCGCCTACATGGAGAATGCACGTTGTCATGCCTCCTGTAGTTTTTCTTCTAGTTTCTTCATCTCTAGATATTCTACAAGGCATTCATAAGTCAGTGCACTTCTACCTCTTAGTTTTTTTCATTCTAAGGTGAGGGATTTGATCCTTCCAACTACATTCTTAGCAGCTTCCTCCCTCTGATCGTGCACCTCCTGGAGAGTTCTTGGTACTGATTCGATATCCAACTCCATTATCCTCACTTGAATATTCAAGATGGCCTCAACGAGATTCACCACTTGGACCTCGACTGACTCATGTTCCTCCTGTGCCAAGCCTGGCACAGAGCGAAGTGCTTTATTCACCGCTTCTTTGACCATAGTCTTCTCTGTGAGTAGTTGGTCCTTTTCTCTTTGTATCTTCTCTTTTTCTTCCTTGAGCATCGCCCAAAACTCATCTTTCTCATTTTCATAAGCTGTTATGCAATACCGCATGGCTCGTAGTTGCTCTAGGACTTCCTTTTTTTCTTGCTTCTATGCTTATGTAGCCTTCTCCTTTTCTTCTTGGAATTTCTGGAGATGAGCCTTTGTTGCATATGCTAATATTCTCAATTGGGTTGGCCCATCCCCAATTCGAAAACCTGTGACGAAGAAGGCATAATAGGTACTGCGCGGCTCAAATGAATGGCTTGTTGTATTTCCTTTATTTCCCTCTCGACCCTTTCATACAACTCTTCCTTCTTTTCTCCATATCTCTATAATATATCTTTGGACGCATCCTCCATCACCCCACGGACCAAGCCGATATCATCCTCTGTGAGCATGGCTTCCAGCTAGGGTTTACTAGCGTGGGTCTTATTTCTTGCCGAAGGTTTCTATGGAGAAACTTTCCTCTTTCACAGTGTTTTTGTTTCAATAAGGGGATCCTTTGGTGGTGTAGATTCACTTTCTCCTTTATTTTCTTCTTCATCCCCTCCTCCTTGTCCATTTACTTCATCTCCTCCTCTTGGCAAGCCATATCCATTTTCTTCTGAGGCGTTGTCCTCCTCATCAGTCTCTATATTATGAAATTCCTCCTTTTTCTTCTTCTTCTTCTTCACACTGGACTGTCCTGCATGCTCAAACCAAGTGACCAAGTGGCTTCCTATAATGTCAATGTCATAGAGTTCATCATCAGCAACAGGTGTCTGAAATTCCTCTGGCCATTCCTTCATGATATGCTCCATATATTCATATGTCAACTTGTGATAGGACTGTAGTCCTTCCTTTCTCTCATCCCTATTCTTAGTGATATATATCAAATGTGGATCTATGTGTAACTTAGAGATCAGTCTATACTGGTACATGGTGTGTGGTTTCATGCCTGAGAATGAATCTATGAAAACCATCAGTTACTAATAGTATGTGTGGAACACTACGTTCGACTGCCATTGCTTCGACATGTCGTTCGTATAACACAATGTAGAAAATCTAGCTGTCAATGGCTCTGATGGTTCAATTTATGTAAAGGTTGCTCCCTCAATCATTTGTCAAGAAACAAATACAATTAGCATGAGTAGCTAGCTGAAGTGGAACTTGTATCCCTGATCCTTCACTTTGCAACAGTGTTTCTCAGGCTCGTTGACGAGGTAACTCACAAAATTCATTTGCATTCCCTCCACACATTTGCTTGCAAGGTCAACCATGAACCCGGTGACCTATGTAGGGAGGTTCTTTCTTACAATCTTATCAGCTATGAGTTGTAAAGTGAGGCGCACTACGCCATCCTGGATAGAGGCTACCTTGTAGCCTCTCTTTCCTTTTTCAACTTCACCATATGATTCCTTTATGCACTGTTCCAGGGAATGGTCTGAGGCCTTCCATGGGTAGAACTACTGAGGCTCAGGTCCCTACATGCTCAATCCTATTATCAAGTGGATCATCACCAGATCCACAGTAGTCCACCTATCAAGTTACTGGTATCCACCATGATAGCATGAAAACAGGATTTTAATGCAAGCGTTAACCTCCTGATGTCGGCCAAAATGAGGAATCTTCATTACATTCAGTATAGTGGACTATGCCAGCTCCTTAATCCATGGATGGGAGAGAATGTGAGGCTTCTTCCCATTGGTATTCGTCAGGTATATGTGAGGCGTGAGAATGGCATAGTTATTTCTATCTCCAAGGTTAAATTCGTTGTTCTTTAGTGATGGGATCTGTCCCAAATGGGTTCCAACTATGCGTATTCCCTTCATAATGTACATAGTGATCAAAGTGTATTTGAATTCCCATGGGATGTTGTCACGGTTAACCACACCAGCCAAAGGTGAGATATAATCTGGTAAGATCGACGGGATCTGCTTCGCATTAGCCAGATCGTTGCGATGCTTACTTCGCTTCTTGGTCGCGAGGTTGACACATCATTTTTGAAGGGGAAGCCTAGAATCCCCTGGTTGACGATGCTTGTACCCCTTCAGACATAGCTTTGTCAACCATAAATTTATTAAGAACCTCCTCAATGAACTTCTCTAACTTGGTGTGTTCGGCCAACATTCTCACTGTTAACAAATAGGTTGGGGTAGGCGAACAAATAAGTGGGGTAGACAAATGGACAATGATGTATGATAACACGGCTCGACAAACAATCACTTCTCTTCTTGTCTCAAATAATCATGGGTATAAAAAAGTGGTCCTGACGCAACATCCAACGAGTTAAATAAGCAAGTGTTGTAAAGAATTCCTCCAATGAGCAGGGCTTCTTCCATCAATGTGAATCTATCCGTTATGGTGTGGTCTCAATTTCCAACAATGATTTGTCTGCCTATAAACATGTTTCCTAGCCATTCTGGAGTGTCATTCTAACGGTCGAGGTGCCCCCAATGGTCATATAGCTTTGTGAGGGAGAAGTCCCATTCTGTGCGGTTCTGGTGTTCTGGCGAGGTTCAAATCCTACAAACCTGCCTCCTCTGAAGTATTCCATTTGTTCTCTATGACCTCCTGTAGTTTTTCCAACTTGGATTTATTCTTACTTAGCTTCCTTGCCTTATTTTTTGTAATCTGAGTCTCTGTAACTATTTCTGGAATTCTCTTTCCATTTTTATTCTTATCTTCTCCTAGCATGGTGACTTCGCACTATTGTTGTGCCCTCAAAGGACATGAAGTTAATATCCCTTTTCTTATTATTTCATGGGTGGATATACTTCTTTCTTGCATGGATAGTTCCTTCAAACCTTCCTGCATTCTCTCAACCTTTCTAGCTAATTCTGTTGCCTTCTATTGCTTCGACTTATCCCCTCATTCTTCTATTAGTCGATCTATTTTTCTAGCTATGAAATCCCTTAGTTCTTGCTTTTTCTTTTCTGTAACTTCTTCCAATGCTTTCTTTCTAATCTGATCTTTCTCAATCCAATTCTTTTCTAACAAAAGAGGGAACAAGGCGTTGTTCTCAACAAGCTTAATGACTTCAAATTCTTCTTCAGTCGATGTTCGATGAACAATAATAGGTACTTTAGTAACTCTTCCACATAGGGTTATCATCTTTCCCTTGAACAAGTTGATCCTTCCCAATGAAGGTACCATACTGGGATTTCATAATATTTACTATGAAGTTACCATAGTTTATTCTATCATAATATTTATTTGTGTTTCTTCATCCATGACACATTCTATGTCGAAGTCTCCTATTCTTGTATTTATGCACTGCTTTACTTTTAGGAACTCTGGTAAACTGACATCTTTGTGATCATTCATCGTTTCTTTGAACTATAATATCATAGTCTGAGATTTCTCTAATTCTTTCTCTTTATTATTCTCTAACATATCCTTAGTTTCTTGATAGTTTTCTTGTCTCATGTTCATTCTTTCAACTTTAGCAATCATCCTTGGACAATCCTCAACTTCATGACCAACAATTTTACAACAAAAACAAATAGGACCTACACTAGGGCATTCTTTAGCAATATGTCTCGGTCTTCTGCAGTTATAACATAGTGTCAATCCTCTCTTTCTCTTGCATGTTCCCCAACCTCTCCTGTACTACGCACTAGGATCACAGTGTTGGACCTGCAATCTACAAAAATTCTTTCTAGGTTCTTGCATATACTTATTAGTCCAAAAAGTATTTATGTGCATAGGAATAACATATCTTTCTTCATTTCTATTATCTTTACTTAGATCAACTCTTTCTTCCAACTGCGCCCTAGTTTTCAGACTAGGACAAAACCTATAAAACATACTTAAATTCATGCTTCTAAAAAAAAAATTCCACTTATCTTACTCTTATCGAAGGAAAAAGATTTACCTCTTTTCTTCAGATCACATTTCTCTTTTAGCACAAAGATTCGCAAGTCAAGTAGAATGTTTCACACTACAACAAAATATCTACAAAAAGAGCTTCTCTTTTATTTACTTCAGTTCCCAACAATCATAGTTTCATGTCACGACAACGGAGCCATTTGTTGGCACAGGGGCAAATCCAAGGTTCAACCCTTCAACAACACACCAACAAAACTGATGCAGGAGAATTGCTCCACCTCAACACGCGCCAGTTGGATTTCACGCATGGTGCACATTTAAGGGAAGAGAGGTGTTTCCCTCTCATTTTGCCTCGAGAATCCAAAGTGCAATCCAGACATTTAATAAGGACAAGCTAGAAGAGCCAAACTGTGACTTCACACAAGCTAGAGATAAGGTTTCCATTAAGTGGTTGACGTCATAATAGATCTGCATCCGATTTGGAGAATATTTCCATCATTTTAATTTGCCCTTTTGATAGGCATTTTTAATGGTGGTTTGACACCACTAATTTATCTTGCGACGGAAGCTCGTTGAGCCCCTCTTGTATACATCTTTGTATTGTTACCAAGAATTGAGAGTTGGTTGTAGGTTGTAAGGGGGAGAGTTGTATGTAGGTTGTAAGGGGGAGAGTTGGTTGTAGGTTGTAAGGGAAAGAGATTCGAGACTCAGTTGTAGCTCAGAATCAAACATTTGTAATTTGACATTCCACCATTAATAGAAAATGATACTTTTTCTTGTTTTAAATTTCTTTGTAATGGATGTTGTGTTATGAATTTCATTTACATGAAATTGAGTTGTAGATGAATGTTAGAAGTCATCTGAAGGGATAGAGGTATAGTTTTCTATCTGTGAGTGTGTAGAGTTAAGTTTGGTTCTCTAGGCTGAGTGCAAGGAGTGCGCGATAGAGCAAGGAAACTCTATTAGCCGACGCAAGGAGTGCATGTCTGGATTATGTGGAGTCAGAAGAGAAGCTTCTAGGAGGGCACACTAGATTAACTGACAGACTCAAGGAGGAATTTCAAGGTGGTTAAGGGCCTTGGAAGGAATCACTGTATGGGAGGAAACACAACTCAGACTTACTGGATACTCTAAAATACTCTGGCAGGAGGGAATCCTTAGGAGAAACCCATAATTACTTAACATTGTAAGGAAGGAAGGATTTGCAAGAGTGGATCGAAAAAGGAAAGGAGATGCCTTAAACCTTTCCATAAGGCTAAGGGAGAATCCGTCTAAGAACTAAGACAAGCGCAAGGAGTGCACCGACAGAGACTGTAAGTCTGTCTTAAAAGATCAGGAGGAAGAGAAATACTCTATCAGGTGGCAGGAAGGTCGGAGGGACTCCAATGAAAGACACAAAAGAACTAGGAACCTTGAAGGTTTTCATGACGAGAAAAACCGCAAAAGAGTCTGTGCAAAACTATGCAAGGGGTGCAAAAGGTGTTAGCGAATGACCTAAGTCTCGAAAGGAGAATTTTCACTAATTCTACAAAGGAATCGAGGACTTACCAAAGTCCCGAAGACAACGAAATCATCCATTGTCGAGTAGGATACAGGTGGTAGAAGATCAAGAGGTTCGGGAGAAAGAACTTCGGGAGGTTTTTTGAGAGAAAATAAATATCTTCATGAAGTCGTGAAGAGAAATTTCAATCTAGACCATTGGATATGGAAGGGAACGTGGCAGAGATCCACACACTTCAGAGAGAAATCAAGGAGAGAATACCTGAGGATCTAGGAAAGACGAAGTGATCCTAGTCATCCATTGGGATAGGATGCGTGGAGAGACATCGACACTTCACTGATATGCAAGTCGGGAAAATCAAGGTCGAGAGAAGAGAGGACTCATGAAGTCCGAACTTGCGAAGTTGATCACAGCCATTGATCGTGAGGAGAACATGGACAATAGATCTGGTCCTGGATAATTTGTTGATTCATAAATCAAGGGAAAGGAGTAAGCAACTCGCAAAAGTTTCAAAGTATGGGATCGCGACGAGAGCTGGCCCATAGTCATAGTTCGTGGTCACATCAAGGAGAAATCCTAGCATGGGGAGCTAGCGACGTTGGTGTTAAGAGTTGAAAAGCGCTAAGGAGAGGGTCTACAGGTGCTATAAAACCCACACCGAGAAAGAAAAGGGCACGTTTCAAGTTAAATTGGTTCCATAAAGATCTTGACGAACCATTCGATTCATTGATTTGAATGATCCTAGACTAGGAGGTTGATTCAGCTCCGAAGGAGAGGAGGGAAGTTTGAAGTCAAGTGGTATCAGAGCTAATGCATAATTGATTTTTGTAAGAAAGGGAGGCAAAGCGTAGTACTCCGTTGAAACAGTTGCAAGGTGTGCAACAGATGTTAAACAACTAGTTGGGCTACAGGTGAATAAACATGGTCATTGGAAGTCATGATCATGGTCAAGAGAGATTCTACTCACAGAAGAGCAGAGCGGAGATGGACAAGGAGCTCAGTGAAATTAGAACACATATGAAGAAGTTAGCATTCAAGATACAACATAAGGCAAAGGTACATTGTAGGTATGAATGGCCTTTGAAGAGGACAACCAAATGGCATGTTGAGAAGATGTTGGCCAGAGGGAAGCAAAAGAGGTTAAAAAGGTGGTTGAGGCATGCTAAAAACCTCAGTCATAAGGGAAAGAGTTCTGACAAGTGTCTCATAGATTGCTAAGTGAGAAAGGTGAAGGGATCAGTGGATCTCATAAACTGCTAGGTGGGCAGAGGATACATTCCATATTGCCAGGTGGAAAAGAGAGGAGAGATGAGCTCAGTTGAGAATTCACATATGGAGGAGTTGACAGATGAAGAAGAGGTAGAAGGAAGACCTCACCCAGATGGAGATTCATGCAGGACTGTGAACCGTGTGAATGAAGACGATGAGAATTTGAGAGCTTCTATCATCGAGGAGAAGGATTAGAGGATAATTCTGATCATTGGAAGAGTCGATATATTCCTACCAAGAGTCCAAGGAGAGGATAGAATAGATGCTATAGATGCGACATCAGGAAAGCAAGATGGGACTTCCATGAAGGAGGAACAAATACAAATGTTTGTCCCAATAGGAGGAGAACACCCAATTGAGTTACTCAGTCAGTGAGAATTGGAGTTAAGGGCACTAGAGGATTTTTTAGACTATCCACGACTAGAATGTGGCTTCCAAGAGATAACCATGCCATAGGAGACACACTAGCATGAGGTGCAGTTGGTGGAAGTTGGAATGGAACCAACCTTAGATCTGACAGGAATCAATCTGTCAGGAGAAGTGGTAGCTGAGAAGTAGTTCAGTGATGTGAAGTTTGCAGAGGTGAAAGATGCAACAAAATGGGAAGTTAATACCAAAGGAGATGGATAAGACAACCTAGAAGATCAGTATGATTTTCCCAAAGATGAGGGAGAAATGTAGAAGGTTAGTATGCAACAGAAGAACCAATCGATGGAGTAGTTGGACAAAGCGATTGAGGAGATGAGGAAGCTGATGTTGGAGTCAGCAGAGGACTTGGTCAGCATGAGGAAGATGGATGAAAGGGAGACTGCACAAGAAGCAATTATAATGTATGAGTGGAGACAACAAAGAACGGGAGTAGAGAGACAAATCCAAGAGAAAGTTTGGAATCCAAGAGAATTTCAACCACGTTGGAAATCTCATGAGCAGGAGCTCATGATTTTCGTAGCAATGGGGTGTGATGTAGGAGAATCACTCCACCTCAGTATGTGCCAGTTGGATTTCATGTATGGTGTGCATTTAACGGAAGAGAGGCACCTACCTCTTATCTTTCCTCAAGAATCCAGAGTGCAATCCAGGCGTTTAAGGAGGACAAGCTGGAAGAGATAAATTGTTCTTTCGCACAAGCTGGAGATAAGGTCTCCATTAAGTGGTTAATGAAAGAATGGATATGCATCCGATTTGGAGCAGATTTCCATCATTGTAATTTCCCCTTTCTATAGGCATTTTAAATGGTGATTTCGCACCACTAGTTTATCTTGTGAGGGAAGCTCATTGAGCCCCTCTTATATAAATATTTGTATTGTTTCCAAGGAATGAGAGTTGGATGTAGTTTGTAAGGGGGAGAGTTGGTTGTAGGTTGTAAGGGGGAGAGTTTGCTATAGGTTGTAAGGGGGAGATTTGGTTGTAGGTTGTAAGGGGGAGAGAGCCGAGACTCAATTGTAGCTCAAACTCGAACATTTGTAATTTGACATTCCACCATTAATAGAAAATGACAGTTTTTCATGTTTTACATTTATGTGTAATGGATGATGTATTATGAATGTCATTTACATGCAATCGAGTTGTAGATGAATGTTAGAAATCATATACAGGGATAGAGGTATAGTTTTCTATCTGTGAGTGTGTAGATTTAAGTCTGGTTCTCTAGGCTAAGTGCAAGGAGTGAGCGAGAGAGCAAGAAAACTATGTTAGACGATGCAAGGAGTGTGTGTGTGGATTTCGTGGAGTCAAAAGAGAAGATGCCAGGAGGGCACACTAGATTAAATCACAGACTCAGGGAGAAATTTCAAGGTGGTTAAGTGCCTTGGAAGGAAAGATGGTGTGGGAGGAAACACATCTTAGAGTTATTGAACACTCTTAAATACTCTTCTAGGAGGGCATCGAGCTAGTGCGAGTGTGCACAAGAAAAACACCTTTGGAAGTGTTGGAATCCTTAGGCGAATCCCAAAATTACTGAAATTTCTGAGGAAGGAAGGCTTTGAAAGAGTGCATCGACAAAGGAAAGGAGATTCCTTAAACCTTTCCATAAGGCTAGGGGAGAAGCAGTCGAAGAACTGATACAAGCGCATGGAGTGTGTCGAGAGATACTATAAGTCCATATTACAAGCTCAGGGGGAAGAGCGATACTCTACCAGGAAGGCAGGAGGGAATTCACTGAAAGACGCAAAAGAAATGGGAACCTCGGAGGTTTTCAAGCTGAGAAAAGTCATAGAAGAGTCTGTGCAGAACTCTGCAAGGGGTAGAGAAGGTGTTTGAGAATGGACTAAGTCTCGAAAGGATAATTTGCACTAAGTGTGAAAAGGAGTCAAGGACTTTTAGAAGTCCTAAATACAATGAAATAACTCATCATCGAGTACGAGACAGGTGGCAGAATATCGAGAGGTTCAAGAGCAAGAACATCGAGAGGTTTTCCAAGAGAAAATAAAGATATTCACGAAGTTGCGAAGAGAGATTTCAATCCAGACCATTGGATCTGGAAGGGTACATGGAAGAGATCCATGCACTTTGGAGGAAGAACCCTTCAGATAAAAATTGAGGAGAGAATACCCGAAGAGATGGGAAAGCCGAAGTGATCCTAGCCATCCATTGGGATAGGACACGTTGCAAGAGATCAACACTTCGCTGATATGCAAATCAGGAAAATAAGAGTTGGGAGAAGAGAGTATTCGTGAAGTCTGAACTCATGAAGTTTATCACAGACATTGATTGCGAGGAGAACATGGACCGTAGATCTGGTCTCGGAGAATTCGTTGATTCAGAAATCAGTGAAAAGGAGTAAGCAGATCACGAAAGTTCCAAAGTATGGGATCACGACGAGAGCTGGCCCACAGTCATAGTCCATGGTCACATCAAGGAGAAAGCCTAGCACAGGGAGCTAGCGACATTGGCATTAAGAGTTGAAAAGTGCTAAGGAGAGGGTCTGCGGGTGCTATACAACCCACGTCGAGAAAGAAAATGGCTTGTGTCAAGTTAAATCGGTTCCATCAAGAGCTTAACGAACCATTTGGTTCAATGATTTGAACGATCCTAGATCGGGAGTTTGATTCAACCCCGAAGGAGAGGAGGGGAGGTTGACGTCAAAAACCCTAACTACCATCCCTTTCTTCAACACCTGTGAAGCAGGCGAAGTCTCACCCGAGGTAGAGGCAGGGGGGTTACAGGACTCAGGTGTCTATAACCAAGATGGGACATAGATCTGTGATTACAATGCTTCACAGAGTGTAGCATGCATTAGTTCATCAGTTTTTATTAACATCACATAACAAACCCTAATATATATCAGTGCAGTAACAATAAAGATTAAGTACTTCAACCACTTAGCACATAACAATGAGTTAGATATAGTATTCATTCATAAAGAATAAGCAAGGAACTAAGCAATATCAGATCTATCTAATAAACATAATAAGCAAAGAACTGAGCATATTCATAGCATAAACCAGACAACACAAAGCCAACAAATGACACAAGATATACGTGGTTCACCCTAGTGTGGGGCTACGTCCACCAACTGCTTTGTCTTCTTTATTATTCTTATGAATCTCTTACATTCATCCACTCCTGTGCACTAAGCCAGAGAGCTAAGATTTGCAGAGGACAAGAGATCTGTGCACTAAGCACTAGATCCTCCTTCCCAAAACTAGGTCACTGCACAAATATCACTTCTCTATAGAGCACAGAGCCTTACAAAGACATTATGTTTCACTAAGCAACCCAAAACTACTTTCACTTAGCTACTTATAATTTGCTTTCTAATATCTTACACCACTTTCTAATTCTACCTTACAATCTTACTTATTTATACTTTTACAATTAGGCCTAAACATGGGGGAAGCCATGGGCCGACATCCCATCACCCCTAAGAACCCCTTGCTGGGTCCACAAAGCCCACAAAACAAGTGAGATCCATGATCTCAGCTCTGCCTAGGCGCTCCATCTTCGACCACTACGCCGAAGTCCAAAAAGTGGTCAAACCTGACCAAGATTTCCTCAAAACTTAGTCGAGGGCCAATAGTCATGTGGGAAATGAGGGATTGTATGTTGTTAGTTTGAGTTGGCAACTGTGACGGAGTTTTTCCTATTGTTTGAGATTCATCATCTTGGTTAGGAATCCCTTTACCTAGGTGGAGTTTAGTCCCGGCTCAGGGGTGACCCACTGCTGAGAGTGATCAACAATGTGGTCTAAGGATGGGAGGTTTGTTGAAGGTCTACACGCAGTTGGTGATATTTTTACCAATATAAGTGTCAATTGTGTGTTAAATTACGTGCTGCAATATTTTTTATGCGTTTAATTTTATGGGTTTTTCCTGTGTGTTGTATGTGTATTTTTATTATTATTCTGTATGAATCTGTACATTTGTAGAATGTATCTGTCTGTTTTAAGTTTTATATATAATTTTTTGCAAGAGTTTTTGTGTGTATATGTTTTAATTTTGTATTCAATTCAAAATTTTTACGTGACATAGGTCAGTTGGATGTTAGGGATTATACATATGAGACATGGTACATAAGGGAGTAATGAAGCTACCGTATGCTGCTACTGAGGAGAAAATAGCTGATGTGCTAACCAAGCCTCTATCAAGAGTGAAGTTTGAGTTCTTGAGGGACAAGCTTGGTGTGGTTCGGAAGGATGTACCCTTGTGATAGGGTATGATGTGTTATATTTCTACTCCAATGAAATATTCTACTACACATAGCTACTCCAGTGAAATAATATGGTACATTTCTATATTAATACTCTAGTGAAATAGTCTATTACGCATAGATACTCCAGTGAAATAGTCTAGTATGGTGTTATATTTCTACTCCAGTGAAATAGTCTAGTACGCATAGCTACTCCAGTGAAATAGTCTTATACGCATAACTACTTCAGTTAAATAGTCTGGTATGCATAGCTACTCCAGTGAAATAGTCGGGTACGTTTTTATATTTCTACTCCAGTGAAATAGTCTGGTACACATAACTACTCCAGTGAAATAGTTTGGCATGTTGTTATATTTCTACTCCAGTGAAATAGTCTGGTACACATAACTACTCTAGTGAAATAGTCTGGTACGTTGTTATATTTCTACTCTAGTGAAATAGTCTGGTATGCATAGATACTCTATTGAAATAGTTTGGTACGCTGAGATATTGCTACTCCAGTGAAATAGTCTGGTACGCATGTTATATTGTTGTGATTTCTAGTTAGAGTGTCAATTAGTAGCATCATAGGTTATTAGATGGAAGGCCAACCAATATTGTTGGAGGTGTTTCTATCCTGGAGTGCCAACCGATAGTGTTGGAGGTGATTGCTAGCTATATGGATAATGTGTGGCTATGATGGTGATGCTTGTGATGTGATCTGTGTGATCATTAGATAGGTTGTATGGCTATAGTGATACTACCTGTAGACTGGTCCACAAGACTGCGGGTCTTTCTCATTCCATGCTAGATGGATGGATGTGTTTGGAACCATTACATGAAGAACATGTTAGTTAATACCTCCCTAGATAAGAGGTAGTTTTGGTGTTTTGGTATTTCTGAGTGGTATTAAAATCCATGTGTAACCTTTGTCTAAGAATAGAATATTCTGAAAGTAAGAGAACCGCTAAAAATATGTTAGAAAACCCTAGGAGAGAAGTTGACCTCAAGAGAAATAATAATAAAGTAGTAGATGCATCCAGAAGGAGAAGTTAGACCTAGTCAACTAGACATGACTGTATAAATAGGCAAGTGCCTAGCTCATTTGCACATACTCACTCAGTCAGTGTGCAAGTCTAAGGAGGAACTGCATTGGCAACTAGGGTTAAATTTTGGAGAGCAACAGTTGTAGTTGGAGAGGGCGCAAGTATGGAGGAATAGTGCAATAGTATTTTTGGTATCTCTTCTATATTTTTCTCAGTATAAGGTACACTATCTTTGTATGGTTATTTTGTTGTTGTTGCAAAAGCATTGTGGATAGGGTTTATCTTTTGGTTCTGGAGTAGGCTCACCTGAATTATTCTAAGTAAAGGTTAAAGTGCTCGGGGGTGGAATTTGTGCCTATGGTTGGGTGAGAATAGTGTGATATTGTCTTTGGTTAAACGAGAACACCAAAATTTTAACATTAAATCATCAATATTTGGAAAGGGGAATTTATCCTTGATGGTGATCTTGTTTATGTCTCTATAATCAAAATATATCCTCCAATAATTATCCTTTCTTCTTACCATCACTAATGGGGATGAAAAGATACTCTCACGGGTGGGCAAGGGACATGATCACTCTTGAATACCAGTAAATAGTAAATGATTCTATATAAGGAGATTTTTTTTTTAATATATATTAAGATATTATGGTAAACAATGGAGGTAAGGGGCTTTAAACATTATCTTAATATATATTAAAAAAAGGTAAACAATGGAGGTAAGGGGCTTTAAACATTATCTTTGGAGGTAATATTTCAAATTATTGATAAAAGTTTTATAAAAAATGATAAAATTTTCAAAAGGGATTACAAATAATTATAAATCAATATCCCATTAGGAGACCAAATAAATAAGAGGAGACCATGATAAATTATAAAAATATTGGTAATTTTTACATGGCCATGCGTTTCAAACATTTTTTACCAAGTGACCCCCAATGGAAACTCTTTCTTGGTTGAATAATACGTTCATCCAACATATCTTCTACCATGTTCTCAAATTCACTCTTTTGTTGATAAGGGTATCTATAAGGTATTTAAATATGAGGTGTAGTTCCACATATGAGCTCAATTTTATGTTCAAGATCTATAGATGGAGGTATCCCCTTAGGAATTTCTTGGAATACTCTATCATGCTTTTCCTAGGTACATTGTAGTTCTAGTGAAATGTTTTCTTCTTCTTGCTTCACTTATATATAATAAATTCTTGCAATAAATCCACCAAAACCCTCATTTTATATATTTTCCATTCTAGGTGATTTAATCATCTAATGGGGTAAATATTTTAAAACATTGAGTTCATATCAAATTCTCTCTAATTTGAATCTCATGAACATTTCATTATATTTTGTAGAAAATACACCCAAAATTATCAACCATCGAATCCATAGAACCAATAGGAATGGAGTACATGGATATTGATAATTTATAGTCTTCCATACTAAGTTTGATGGTATATCATTTTCCTCCACAATCAATAATTTCCCCATTAGAAACCAATACTTGAAAATTTACCTTTGGATACACAACCCTGTTGACCTTATGCTTATATTGAGATGGGGGGTGGTGGTGAATCGATATAAGATACTTTTAATTTAATTGAGAATTCATCAATCATTAAATAAATTTAAACAATAAATACATGTAAACTCAAATCATGGTACACAAAGTTTAACTTGGAAACCCTTGCAGGAGAAAACCACAAAAAAATATCTTTATAAATGTCTATAGGCACCAACCTATTATTACAAAGATTGTAGGAACCAACCTATTGGAGACACCAATCTCCTCAGCGAAGAACCAACTCAACAAGACATTGTGTAGGCTCCAACCTATTGGAGACACCAATCTCCTCAACTAAGCCCAAACTCAACAAGACTTGTGTAGGCACCAACCTACTCGAGACACCAATATCCTTAGCTAAGCACCAAATCAGTAAGACTTGTATAGGAACCGACCTAAGATATTCATAAATAGAGTACTTCTGACTTCACCTGCATGATTTCTACTCCATGTATTTCATAGCATCATCATACCCTTAACTTTCATGCTCCAACGCCTCTCTTTTCTTCATACCCTAGACATAGATTCAAACTCTAGTCAAATTTAGGATTTATGCCCTAGCGAACCGCGTGGTACCATTCCCTAAATATAATCCTATATTGTAGGATCGCAATCTCAAAAAAGTTCTCTTTGCTTTGAAACATCATAGAACTTAATCCTTCATAAAACACCCTTAAAACTCTAAGAAAACCCCACTTACACACCTTTAGACCCCAATAATACTCCCCAACTTCTCTTGCAAACCTCATATATCATATGAAAACCTTAGACTTGATCTTCTTTCTTAGATACTCTTCAAATTAACACATATTTCCTATGTTTATAGTGTTTATGTGCTCATTTTTAGGGCCTACCTCTAAAGACTAGATTGTAAAATCCAGTTCCACTGAGCACATTTTATATTGACGTATTCTTTGAGGACACTTGCGAGCAAGTGATCCAGTTATGATACATTATGATTATGCTTTGATTATGAGTTATATTGTGATGTCATTGTGATTATATGTTAATTTCTAGATGAATATATATTGACAAGTTTTATTTATGAGTTCTCTTAAGTGTGTAGGATACATGATAGGTTGATGTTTTCAATGACATCAACGAATTTCCTTGGAATTACGATTGAGTCAAGGAGTGGATTGTATTTGGTTTGAGTATTTTATTTACACGCATGTGATCTATATGATAATTTCAGTATGGATTTATGTATATGTATTATTGGCATTTTCCTTGTCAGTGGATGCATGCTTGGTGAAGATTTCTAATCTGACTCACATAAGGAGTAAAGGGGTCATACACAGGAACTAGACGAATGAGGGATAGGTGTGGTAGCATCCCTATCACAACCTACTAGAATTCTCGTCATGAATTGAACTGTAGGTTAATGATTACCTAGTTCGAGAGGTCCACGATGCCATGAGGGAATACTGAAACAAACGCTCATGAGGAATTATAAGGGGCGCACAATAAGGTGAAATCCTTATTCCTTAGACAACCCTTCATCTCTCACAAGGTCGACCAAGTGGAGTGTTGACTCCAAGTGTCAGAAAAACTTTCAAACTAGTCAAAGGCAGGTGGCACCTTGGTGCACAGAGGTGAGTCTTGAAAGGAACGTCATGTAAACAAATTGTGAATCATCAAAAATCTAAATGGCCTAGAAAATATAATAAAAATTGTTTAGACCTTGTTAGAACAAAGTATTTAACTAATTATTAATTTATAACTAAGAATTCTAACAAGAGTCTAAGTCTAAGATGTTTGACTAAATTAAAACATAAAAAGGGAATATAGGGATTAGACTAGTGAGTTAAGTAAATAAATAAATTAGAATAAGGTGGGTAGATGCACATGTGTGCATGAAAATAATAAAAGGGATTTTTAAATAAAAGGAAATTAAAACATGAGAGAATAGGTGGTCCACATAGAGTATAATCTTGATTCAATCTACCACTAATCCTAACTAAAAGAAGACTCATAATCCAAATAAAACTAAAATTTAGTTAGGGGACACAAAATAAATGAAGAATTGGGGAACTAAGGGACAACCAAGAGGAAAAATAGGAACAATTTGGGGAGTGTGAAGGAAAATACCTAAATAAATAAAATAAAAAGGGAATTAACATGTGCAACTCGGGGAGAGTGTGACACATGTAGTGGGTGAATAATCCTTTAATTAAATTAATAAAATTTAATTATTTGTGCATGAGGACATGTGTCATTGGGAATTTTTCTAAAAACAAAATGGAGAGGAAAGGAGAAAGATCTTACTTTGAAAGTATTGTTATGCTATGAAAATTTTTCTGAACTAGTTTACTTGTGAGAGTTGGGTTCCAAAACTTGGAAAAGAGTGGAAGCTCTTCCTTGCGAGGCAAGCTTTTGTGTTATTGATTTCTAGTTTACTGTGAGTGACCCCTTTGTAGCTTGGGGGACTAAGGGGGAAGAAGAGTACCCCTAGCGTTGGTTAGGAGGTATCGGTGAATTCTTCAGGATTTTTGGAGTTTTATACCTTGCTTGTGATATTCCTTTGAATCCATGTTGATGGGAATAAAATCTGATATTGGTATGTATGTTGTTTTATCCAACCCTCTTAAACGTTTTCTTCCAAATGTTTAAGGTGTGGCTGGTATGTTAGGCAGTTTGTATCTTTTATCAGACTTTATTGAATGATGGTTATAGGTTATTCTTTGTCGAATATGTGTATATGATCCTAGGAGATGTACCAAATTCATGTAGGTTAACTATGACTTCGCCTTTCAAATTTAATAAAACGAGTATCACTAACATCTAGATGTTGGAAATACTAGAACAACTG
>SNQJ01S0042617.1:0-13359 GCA_010110895.2 Picea sitchensis
ATGACAATCCTTGACCGTCTTCGTCATCTCCTGTGTTGCAGCATTTGTGTCTGTGTTTCAGCATCTGTGTGCCAGCATCTGCGATTGTGGACATCCTTGACTGCTCCATAACCAACCGATTGCCATCAATGACAATCCTTAACCATCTGCGTCAGCTTCTGTGTTCCAGCTCTGTTTCAGCACTGTGTTTTAGCCCAGCGCTATGTTTCAGCATATGTATCATTACTGTGTTTCAGCTGTTACAGCACTGTGTTTCAGCATAAGCGTCTTTGTGTTCCAGCATCTCTTGTGTGTCTTTGTGTTCCAGCATCGCTTGTGCGCCTTTGTGTTCCAGCATCTCTTGTGCATCTTCTATAACCAACCGATTGCCATCAATGACAACCTTGACCATCTGCGTCATCTTTGCTATAGCCATATTCCAACAAGGTTTGGGGTTTCATAGGGATGACATGTTGTATGATGTTAGGGTCGAAAGTTTTAAGGTCATCATACGTCCATGAAAAGACATCTTTAAATTCTTTGAACAATTTAATAAATGCAACTTTTTCTTGTTCAGAACATCCTACCCCTAGATTAATGCACTGCGGATTGTCCTTAGTTCCTAAGTTTACTTTTTCATAAGATAACGAGGAACTATTGGTTTTACAGTTGACCGTTTTTTTGAATTTATCTTGAAGATCGTAAAATTTCTCTAATCTAACTATAGATTTAGGGATCGAATTTACAATGTCCAATGAAGATTCGGGAGTTCTCGGATCTGGTATTACTGTGAAATCGGGCAAATTGTCGTCGTGCATGCGTTCATCTATCACCGCGCCTCGAAAAGTTTCCTCCATATGAAGAAAGCTAATAATCTGTTGATCGTCGTCAAAGACTCTCCAGTTCGTAATGTTGTCGGGAATGGATGGCTGGAACAACAGTTCGACGGAGAATGCATCTGGGGACAAGCCTTCTGCAGGAAAGAGTTTACAAGCTACGTTAGCTAATAGATCTGCTTCGGAATTATTCAATCTAGGAATAGAATTTATATTGAAAGCAGAAAATTTATTCATTAAATTCCATACCTCAGATTGGTAGTTCTTAAGATGCGGAGAAAGACAGTGGATAGAATCTCTTACTTGTCTTACCACTATTTCAGAATTTCCAAAGACAGTCAAGTTTTGAATGTTCATATCTAAAGCTTTTCTGAGACCTTGCAGTAAAGCCTCATATTCTGCAGTGTTATTAGTACATTCAAATTCTATCCTACATGCGATCAATGTTTTGTTACCTGCCGGATCGATAATAACATAGCCTGCACCAGCTCCTTCTTTGGACTTTGACCCGTTGAAATAAAGAGACCAAATTTGATTTTCATCGGGTGCATGAGATCGTTGTGTAGAAACTGTTGGCTGCACATATGCTACAATCTCGGACTGTTGTTCTGGATTGGTGATAGTTGAAGTCTCGGCCATGAAATTTCTGAAAAAGGTATCCATCCCTTGTACTTCGGGTGAATCAACAGAAGGTGTAAATGGTTCGTTGGGATCATTCAAATCTGTGATCGTGAACTTAAGATAGCGTTCACGATTTACCTTGATCTTGTTAGGCTTGTCGTTGTCTGGAAGCCATAGAGGAGACCAATCTATCGCGAAATAACCGTGTAGCTGCTCCAACCAGTCCCTGCTTAAAAATAGACCATACACTTCTGGAATATCCACAACAATAATATCAATGACTTGATGAACCTTGGGGTTAGACGATAATCTTATAAGCACATTTTTTAATTCACCTATGACCTTAACATTGGTTCGATCAAGCTGTATGATTTTTAAGGTGGATGATTCAACTTCGGCGTTAATCTTCTGGCATATAGACCATGGCATCACATTGGATGATGCTCCCGAGCCAACCATACAATTGTGCACATTTCTATTAAAGATTTCGAAAGTTAACAAAAATGGAGGTACATTTTTGCGAGTACTAAGGGTGGTAGTTTGTGGCTTTTTACTCGCATTTTCTAAAGCTACTTTATCTACATTATTTACATTATTTACAGAATTTACAAGAAGGCTTCCTTTGTCTTGAGGATCGGGATTGTTTTTAGTGGAAGTCTTCTGAGGAACTTTGTTCTGCACAACCTTGTTTGGATTACCATTTTTACCATTCTCTGCGATGTTTTGTAGCATTTTTTGTAACAAAAATGGAAATTTCAATAACTCATAAACAGAAATGTCAGCCCTTAACTTTTTAAGATCTTCAACTACATCATAATCTAAGTTGGGGTTCACATGACTCTGTTTAGTCTCAGCTGGTTTAGATTGCTTTGGACGCGAAGTCGTAGTGTTTTCGGAAGAAGGTTTGTTTGTTGTCTTACTCCTAGTATTATAGGGATGAATTGTCTCGAAGTTAGCTTGAAAGATGCTATCTGAGAAGTGTCCAAAAATGTTTGGAGTAGACTCTTCTTCTTGAACTGTCTCTTGTTCAACAACCTCCTCAGAAATCTCAGGAGGCATCAAGTTATCATGGGCTTCTAGAATTGTTTGAATGGTGTATTGCAGACTTTCTAGATTAAGGCCCTCGGTGGTTGGATTAGGTCGGTTGGTGGGAAAAGGCTTCCTGAACAGGGGTTTATAAGGCCCTTTGCTCGAGGAATCTTCTTCGGTCGTTCTTTTCAAGTATATAACTTGATTCGACAGTTTTTGAACAACTTTAGTTAAGTTTTCTAAATCAGAGGTTTCAGGTTGTGTTTTACTTTGAGTAGGTCTAGGGAGGATTTCGATCTTCTTTTTGGAAGAGGAACTAGTCTCTGTTTCGTTGCTAGTTGAGTCTTTTAGACTAAGTATGTCTTTTTCAATCTAGCTGGCCTCTTCGAAGGCTTCTAACAACATGGCTTTCTTGGATCGTTTAACCCAAATAGCTATACTTTGATGCAAAGCTTTAGTATAGCATGCTATTATAAGATTCTCGGCAGGCATGGAATCGCAGGGATTCAGTTCTTAAGTGTTAAGAATCTTTGATTAAAGTATTTAACTTTTTATTTTGGGTTCATTCTTAAATTGGAAAGCTCAATGACTAGGACTTCCAGAGGCTTACCATCTCCGAACTTTTCCAAAAAGCATGACTCAAACTTTTCCCAAGACACGATGGTATGGGGTTGTTGGGCAAAGTACCATGTCGATGCATTTCCCTCGAAATTATAGGGGAACAACCTAGAGACAACGTCTTCATGCTCGACATTGCGGAGTCTTATGGATAACATAAACTTTTTAATGTGATCTTCAACGATCTTTTTTGAGTCAGGGTCAAACTTGGGAAGCCACTTCTCCAGATGTTTAGGTAAGGGATGTTGAGTTCTAGGTACAACTATGGCATCCTGGTCAAGCCAAGGTCTAGCAGGGTTGTTCTGGTTGGCCATTGGTGTAGTGGGTGTGGAAGGCTGCGAAGGGGAACTACCTTCGTCAGAGGAATCTCCTCCAGAAGAGGAAGGAGATGATGGAGGTGCTGAGGGAGGTATACCAAATCCTCCTGCAGCAGGAGTAAGGGTTGGATCTGTAGGGTTCACAGTGAGGTTAGTGCCTCCAAGTTTTTCTCTGATATCAGATAAGTCTAAAGGCTGGTCCAAAGGTCGATTTGGTTGCCTCAAACGGGCTAAGGCACTATGTGTTCTTATGATATATTGACGGACAATCTCTTGTATGTCACCACCTGTAGGATTTGGGGTTACTGGTTCAACTGTGACCCAGGGATCGTCGGTTGATGTGGTTGCTGTTTGAGGGGGGATGTTATCGTTCGAATGACTTCTTGTCACTATAGGTGAGCGATTAGGTGGTGGAGGAGTCTCACGACCACCTCGTGCCATTAATTAAGTTCAGGCCCTCCTTCTAGCGCCATTTGTTGATGGGCGAAATTGACCGTCCATCAACTGGAAGAGTGGATCCGGTCCGGGGTTGTCTAAATAACCCAAGCCATTTGGGATAACCCACCCTGATGGGTTTAGCGGCTCCGTTAGCCGATCTAAGTCCTAAGAAAATAAAAATAAAACTACTCTAAACTAACTAATCTAAAAAAAATAACAATTAAAACAAACTAATAAACAAATCTAAACTACTAATATATACAATCTACTATCTAATACTATAATAATTCTATGAAATTTAACATTCAACTATTAACTGAATCAAATCTTAATCACAAATGTACAATATTTACAAGTTACAGATTTAAATGAAAACTTGCAAAATTCATTTGTAATCTGTCCTAAGACAACGAAACTATTTTTTTGGTTTTATAGTTTTATGATAAAGAAATAGAATAAAAACTAACTATCTAAGATGAGCAACTAAAACACTAACTCTAACTATGTATCTAAACTCATATATTTATTTAAACTACTTAAATAACACTAATAAGCTAACCTGTGATAACGCTTTCCAATTTGTCCTATGTAAAGGATCCAGTTCAGTTGTTCGATGGGAGGAAACCCGCATCAATCCTCTGCAAGCCTCTAGTAAACAGTAAGCAGTAGTGCTCTTTTGAATATCGATAACAGAACAAACAAGACATAAAAGTTACAACAATCTTATAATTTACAAGTCATAACATTTAGATAAATCTGCGTGCAAAGATTTGTACAAAATGATTCAATTAACGAAGAAGAGAAATCTGTGATTCATTAACTGAACAAATAATTGTTGTGTTTTTAAATAATAAAAGAGATCAGCTATGGATAACACATTAATCAAGTCACATCAACCTGCAATATATTACGATAGCTAAAGTAGTCTATAATCGACTGCAAAATGATATGAATAAAACTTGAAACAAAAGTTTGATATATTGAAAGCGAAAGCTGTTACAAGACATCAACTTTCATCTCAGTCTATATCATAAATCCATAGTCTGGTTCTCCCACAGTGAGGATGATGAGTTTATTACAAAAAATGACAAGTATTTAAAGACCTCCCATAGGGTAAAACATCCCTGTGGGAATCATCAAAACAGTTTACACAAATCTGGGAAAATATCCCAAGTTTTTGACTCAAACTAACAACCTAGGACACAACCAAATCTAAAATATCTCCTAAAATGTCAAATCAGGCCCAATAGCTCATGGTAAATTTGTATGCACCTGAAAGAGGACAAAAATAGACAATATTAGAGGATATCTTATTGATAAAATTGATAAAAAAACTAATTTCTAAGACTAGCTACAGAATCTTGCGATTCTGTAGCTGGTCTAAATTTAATACAGAATCATTTTTAAAACCAATTCAAATCACAAAGAATTGTGTTCAAACTATTAAACAAATATGTAATTGCTATTTGTAAACCAAACGAATCATTCAAATCAAAAACTGTTATGCTAATTTGAGAGCGATTAAGACTGTGATCAATCGAATAATAACATAGATACAGGTACTTTGTTCCATTTGTTATCACAATTTCGGGTAACAGAATCGTATTGGATAACTCGACAGCAATGAAATCGTTTTCAAATCCAAAACAAATCAACAGGATCATTTTTTGAAAATCAAAACCAACATAGCAGCATCAAATCTATTTTCTAACTCAATACATGCAATTGTGCTAACTCAAGACACGCTACAATCAAGTCAAAATGAATCAAAACAGTTTGTGTTTGACACAGTCTCTATGAATCAACACAACTCCACGATTTTAGCGAATAGATCTTCAGCACGGTTGAATGTAACCAGAACCCAAACGAAAATATTGATTCAATACAAAACAGAGTCATTCCCGGCTAATCGAAGTCAACAGTATTATTTTGAGTTTATTAGATTACATCGTATTTGTCAACCCAGTCATTAATAATGATGCATAACACATATAGAGGATCATACCAATTCAAGCCCACGAACTCATTCCAAAATCAAACCATAAGAATTAAATCAGAGCCAATAGAATCCAATCACAACAAAATCATACCAAATCAAACATAGTCGTGCTCTGATTTTAGCACAAAAATCTCTTATACAGGTCATATGCAATCGAAATCTAAACAAAAAAAAACCTCATTAATCACATTAATTCAAACTAACAAAATTATTCAAAACGAATCAAACCCAATGAAAACCAATCAATTGCTAAACTGGGCATGACCAAATCGCATACCCAAATGATAACCATATTCAATTTTAGTAAAATGAATCTATTGTACAGGATCCACGACATAACCATTTTTAATAATCAAACTATGACAAAATCATTTCGAATAATGAACATAACTAATCGAAAATCAAAACCCTACTCATTATATTAATCCAAGCAATTCATAAAATGAAATTGATATTGAAATTCGTACCTGGGTAATCCGTAGACAACTTGGTCATGATAGTTTGGAATTGATGAAGGCAGTTGCCGATTCGACATTCCTAAAAACGATCGAACTAGTGGTTATCTGTTTCTTGTCAACAGCTTGAAGTTTGTCTCTTTCTCTCGATAGCACTGTAACTTGGTTCTCTAAATATTTAATCTTCGATTGTAATAAGGGAACGTCGGCATAGTAGCGCTCAAGCCACACATTACATTAGCTGCATGATGTATGTTCGGGCTTTGACATAACAGTCGAGGGTTTTCTTAAATCACCAAGGGTTTCATTTTGCAACTTGATTCCTGGGTAATTAGGATTGTTCTTTAGGCATGGGGGCAAATTAGAAACATAGTCATAGGGTGGCTCAGAGCACAGGCCTTGGGAATAGGGGTACTCTCCAGCTAGGAAGCGCTCGATATCGAAGTCTGAGTCCTCGCTCAGAACTATGGGCTTTTGATCAGCGTTTGGCTTAGGCTTATTCCGGGCAAGTTTAGATATCAATCGAGCATTCTTTTTACCTTTGCTATTGACAGTAGGGTTACCCTTGACCTTCTTACTCACAGGCTTCTTTACAGCCTTAGCCTTGTCTGTTATGATGTCGGGTAGGTCGATGTCAGGACAAACCGAGGGTTTGGGAGAGGGTAGAAGAGCATGGAAAGGCACGGGTGGCCCAACCATAGTCTCACTAACCACAGACTTGTCGATTTGGATAGACTTTGAATCAACAAAACCATTTCGAGAAAGAAAGTCTTGCCAATTATCGTTGTGAAGGTTTAAATGGTGGACGACGATGAGTCTAATCAAGCCATGGTGAAACAGGCTACTATCACTCTTCTTGTGTTTGAACCTCTTAGCCATTTTGTAGAGACTACGCAGGAAGTAAAATGGCATGTTCAATGGATAGCCCATGAAATTCATTAACAATTGAAGGTGATAAAGAAAAACCAATCCATACCGACCCTCACAGGTCACAAATTGTTTAACCATTATCAAAAGATCGTGCCACCTGGGTTTAAGTGTGGAAATAGGCATACCTTTGTCACAGGATGTAACCTTTCATGATACGAATAATAAAGGCCATGTCACCTCATCGACTTTGGAGTTTTTAAACCATCGATGGCCTGTGGCTACCAATCCTGTGGCAAAGCTTATGAATTCTTCATTCATCTCAAGCTGAATGTCACCTACTTTATCCCTACACCCATCAAAGGTAAGGGCGAATTGTTGTGCAACAAACAGATTGAAACTCTCGAACCTCTTTACAAACGTGAGCCAACCACTATCCTCTAAATCCTTACAGGCGTTATCGAATAGTAACAGAGCTTGACTACCATTCGGCTCTATTCGCACCACCGGTGCCATAGATAGGAGCACACGGTGAGTGATGTGAATGAGGCAGGGTTTGAATCACAACATACGCAGGGGCAGAACACTCACAGGCTTACCCAAAACTAGTAGAGGTGAAACGGGGATAGGGGGGAGACATTAATGACATATCGTGCAAGGCTGGTGGAGCTATTTTGGCCCATGCACAACAGTCATATCCACAGTACAACCGCCGACGCTTATAACTATTCAAATGACTATGCATATGTGTTAACAATTATGCCATTCAATCAACCAATGAAATCAATGGTAAGTGGATTAAACATTTGCGCGATCAAAGTTTTATCATAGTTTTAAAACCAAACAAATGAATCGAGACCAATACCAAGGGTTTGATTATGTGGCATGTGTTGTATGGAGTGATTTATACCAAGGTTTTAGCCATAACACCAATGTGTTTTTATGTAACCAATGTGCCAAGTGAATCGATGAAAGAACATGTAAATCCAATCACCAACGCATCACAAACTCAATGAATCATGCAACGAAATTACATAATCAATCAAAGAATGTCAAGTGAGTACAGATCAATAGGTCTTGCCAACTGTATAACGATAAGTAAATTATACAGGCATTGGGCATATCGACAAGAATGATTATGACAATCCAGTAACGATTTTAATGTAACTTTGAAAACCAAGTTTTCACGCTTGCAGTCGTGAAAACAAGAACAAAGGTAAGTCTGCAAATAGCGCAAAAATAATAGTGTCATTTTACTCAAGGATTGCAATGAAAATTAAGGTTTGCAAAACACTGGTGTAGGCAGCTTATAAGGACAGTATAAAAATTTGAATTGGCTTCCAACAGAACGTCAGTCGAATGAAGAAGGGAACTCGACCAAAGGGGAAGCCAAGTTGAAGTGCATCGACCCGTGGCTAAAGCAAATAGATAAGATGCAGATTCGACAACCAATAATGAAGGGAAACCATCTGCATGTCGGAACCAGTGACCAACAACTGAGAAGAAAGTTCTAGGGGCGAATTTGATCACCAATGGCATGTAAAAACATTTGGAATACTATTTTTAATAACCCACGATGTGGAAAAATGCCCAAGGCAATTTTGGCAACCTAGAGCAACTGAAAACGTATGGGAGTCGATTTTTAACATTCAATGACAAGGAAAAATGTATAGAAGTCGACTTGAACATTCACAGACAATGAAAAACATATGGAAGTTTACTTGAGCATTCACAAACAACGAAAAACATATGGGGGGGAGGAATTGATAGTAGGGGAATTTTCAAAACATGTATATGGTTCGTGGGTAGCTAGAAAACACCCAGACAACCTCAGGTTTCTAAAGATACTCTGTGTATGATTTATGGGCAAGTCGAGAATGTGCCCAATGACTCTAAAAATGAAATTAGAAACCCCCAATGAAATAACAATGACTTGAGTAGGATGGTCGTCGATTTCCAACTCAAAAGACAATGCACAACTATGGTTAAAGAGTTATTAGTCTGGTCTATTGACCCACGACAACCATATTAACATGAAACAAACTCAACCCAAATGACACGAATTTCTCGTCACTAAAGCATACACAGACAACCATTAAATTACAATGCACAACATTTACCATTCATAAACAAATACAACCACATCAATCATCACACATAAACCCATAATTTACCCTGTAAACCCGAACATGAAAACCAACATTCTTTTGGCTTCGAACAATCTCTTTGTTATTCAACAATGGGAAAAGTATAGGCTCTTTGGTTCATTTCTATGCTCCTCAATGACATCTGGGAAACCTCTCTCTACCTTATTCACAGCCAAAGAACCCCTCTCTCCTTGTGGGGAAACATGATATAGAATGTTTAGTCGACTGGAAGAATAGTTGGAAGGTCAGGCATCCCCAACACTTTAGCTTCTCTCCTGTCCTTTTCTCCTTCATTTCTTTGCTTGTTTGTCTTTTCTCCCATGGGGAAAAGGTTTTATGAACGTCTCATTATTTATTTTATACAATAATATGTTTCCCTAGCATACTCATCGTACAACTCGTATTTTGTATACCCAGTCCAACCTAGGAAGGAAAAAGGCCTAATACACATTAAATACACACCGTATATGTGGGTGGAATGGAAATGTAGTGGTGTAGCGGTGTTTGAGTGATCAACGAGAGCTCATACTAGTAAGGTTTAAGCGGTGCCGATTTGGGATCCACTAAGCACCATATCTTACTTTGGTTAGGCCACACTTGGATATAAGATAGATGAGTACTTTTAGGCTCTTTCTCTTTCCCACTCTCAACTTCATGGAGAAAAAGCACCCATTTCAGAACCTATTTTAGATTTGAGAAGCAAAAGGGTAAAAGTTGTCCCGATAAATAAGAGAAGGTCTATTGCAGCTACTAAGAATCATGAAGCAATTGGTCAAGATAGAGATAGAACTAATAATATGGAAAGTGTGCATGCATACATACTAGAAGTCTACATTGAACAACCAGAAGGATTTCAGTTGTCAGAGAACACAGATTATGTGTGCAAATTAAATAAGGCCTTGTATGGTCTAAAACAGGCTCCTAGAGCATGTTACTCTAGACTGGATAATTATCTGTAGCAAGCAGGGTTCAGAAAAGGAAGTGCAGACAACAACCTCTACATCAAGGTAAGTCAAGGTAATATTTTATTAATTGAAGTTTATGTTGATGATATTATTTTTGGTAGTGATGATGACATGTTAAGCCAGAAATTTGCAAAAGATATGCAGAAATAATTTGAAATGTCACTACTTGGATAACTATCCTTCTTTCTGGGACTTTGGATATGTCAAAGAAACCAAGGAAATTTTATTTCTCAAACCAATTATATCAGAGAAATGCTAAAGAGGTTCGGAATGGAAGATTGCAAACCAGTTATCAGTCCCATGCAAACCAGTTGCAAGTTAAGAAAATATGATGAATCGAAGTCTACAGATCAAAGGAAATACATGTCAATGATTGGCAGCCTATTGTATGTGACAACATCCAGAACAGATGTAATGTAGGCAGTTGGACATGTGGCATGATTTCAAGTAGCACCAAAGGAATCACATGTATTAACAGTGAAGAGGATTTTCAGATATCTCAAAGGAATAGAAGAGTTTGGACTATGGTATCCAAAAGGAAAGGATCTATCACTAATTTCCTACACAGACGTAGATTGGGTAGGTTGTATTGATGACTGATGAAGCATCAATGGAGCAAAATTCTACTTGGGTGAGTGTTTAGTATCATGGTTAAGCAAGAAACAATCATCAATATCTCTATCTACAACCAAAGCAGAGCATTTTGCAGTAGCAACATGTTGTACACAGGTTCTTTGGATGAAACAAACTTTGACAGATATACAGGTTGAGTATGATGAGCCCATTCCAATATATTGTGATAATACAAGCACCATCAGTATCTCAAAAAACCCGGTGATGCACTCCACGATGAAGCACATTCCAATCAAGTATCACTTTCTATGGGAAAAAGCTACAGAAAAGAACATCAGAGTTGAGTATGTGGGTACAAAAGAACAAGTGATAGACATCTTTACAAAACCACTTCCATGAGAAGCCTTTTAATATATTTGCCAAAGATTAGGAGTTATTTCTACTAAAAAATGAATGTTTTTTGAATGTTTTTGAATGCTTATCTTATATGTCTTAGATGTACACGAGGAAGCACCATAAGAGGACAGTTCAGTCAGGGGGAGCAGCCCCGAATGGAAATATACATTTTCCATTGATGACAAAGGGGGAGAGATTTATCATATGCAGAGGACATAGGCATTGTTCCAGGGGAACCAAATTTATCAGATGCAGAGGACAGAAGCATGGTTCTAGGGGGAGCAGATTTATCAGATGCAGAGGACATAGACATGGTTCCAGGGGGAGCATGAGTGATATGATTGTAGTATTGCATCGGAGTGTTTCCATAAATGCCAAAGGGGGGGGATTGTTGATTAAGGTTGGTTGTCATTGATGTCAACCCTTGAAGAAAGCCCTGTAGCACAAAGGTTTGGGTAATGGACCCAAGATTTTTTGATGTAAAGATGACTCATCATTGTTTTTTCATGGTTGATAAGAAGTAAATATGGATGAAATCCAAAGTGGTCCCCTTATGGTGAAATCCCTCATGGGAAGACGCTTTATGGAGTGAGAGAATCCATGCATAATTGTGGAATAATGAGATGAAGGATCGTGAATTTGTCAGTGAAACTATCCTAGATGGATAGTGCTTGTCATGCCATTTCTGGTTGTATGTGGAAAGTTACATAACTCCTCACGGTTAGAGAGTTATGACCATATGAATTTGGAGAACCCCTCATGAGTCTTATAGAAGCCCCCAAGGGTCAAAGTGCTTTTATTTTAAATGAAGAAGCCCTAAAATAAGGAAAGTGTAATGCTACATGAAGATATAAATAAGAGGCAAAGCTCACTCATTAAGAACATAATTGTACATATTGTATATCTATTTTCTTGTGTAAAGCTTATTGTAAATACTTGTGGATACATCTGAAGTGGCAGACATCTGAGGTAGCATGAAGGGTTGACGGTGAAATTCTTGGAATTACAGCGAATTCAAAAACCCTATTTTCTGAGGCATATGTAGGCTGTCTGTGTATAGGGTGAGTACATGTACGCAAGCTGGCTGTGTATAGGGTGTGTACATACGCGGGTTGGCTATGTATAGGGTGAGTACATGTACACAGGATCATTGTGCATAGGGTGCGTACATACACGGGCTGGCTGTGTACAGGGTGAGTACATGTTGGTAAAGCCATGGAAACTTGAGAAGATGCAGATGCAGAGGTTCTAGATTCTGAGATCAATCTCCAGGAAGGTATAAAGTGCTCAGATACATCAAATCCATCCATTGTTTCAAAAGGTTTGTCATTATTTCTATGAATAGTTGGATTTTGATGTATGCATGAGGAATGACAATGCAGATTTGAGAATTCTCCCTAGAGAGACTAGTGGATACATGGGATGTTCTGTATAAGTCAGATATACATAAATACAATACTGATATATTTATCATTGATACTTCTTGTTGAGGCACATCTTGTATTTCTTGGCATATGGCTAAGGGTTTTTATGGTACATGGTTGAGAGCTTGTATTTGTGTATGAGGATGCATGCTCAGGGTACCGTTATAGTCTGGATACAGTGACATGTTATAGATCTATGTGAAAGAAGTTACAGAGGATCAGAAGTTTTTCAAGTGAAAGGAAACCCTAGTTCTAGAAGGCATACGCACACTACATAACAGTTAGGGCGCATACATATGTGGGCTGCATAACAAATAGGGCGTGTACATACACGGTAGTATTACAGGTCATGTATCTATTGTATTTTTGTAGATACATGTTCAGTTCAGGTACAGATTGATTACAGGGCAGTTGTACAGATTGGATACAGATCAGTGGTATAGGTTGATACAGTTGTACAACAGTATATCTCATAGTGATAGGTTGACAGTGGTTCCATCATTCTACTTATACTTCAGGGCAGTTGGACTGGTCAAGGACAGGTGGTTGTAGCCACCTTTCGGTTGTAGCTGGAGAACACAGAGGGTTGTAGCCTCCTTCTGGTTGTAGCCAGAGAATTGGGGAGTTGGAGCTTCCCTCAGGTTGTAGCCTGAGAAACTATGGGGTTGGAGCCTCCTTCCAGTTGCAGCTAGAAA
>SNQJ01S0042617.1:26357-46069 GCA_010110895.2 Picea sitchensis
AATTTTAAAGTAAAATAATAACTTACCTTTCTTAAGGTTGGTTAAATCAAACTTAATTGTACCATCATCATTATATTGGATTAAAAAACACACATATTTAATAATCTTTATTATTATATTTATTAATCAAATATATTATTTTAAAATATTATTTTATATGAATAAGCTTCATAAATGATTATGTTTAATGGATTTATAATGTAATCTTTATTAGTAAAAATGGTAAATTGAGATATATACCCGATGGTGTTAATACAAATTCAAAATAAAATTTATTTGATGAAAAAAAAAAAAAAACCATTTAAAATATTCAAATAATATAATTTTAAAATATTTTTTATTTATATGAATACACTTCGTAATGAATTTATGATGAAATTTTTATTAGTAAAAAGATAAATTGAAATAAATCCATTGAGTGGATTAAAAACAAAATAAAATTTAGAATAACAAAATGAGTATAGTGATAAAACCATAACCCATTAATCTCCAAATCCGCAGGCCGTTGGATGTTTAATGGAGGAGTTTTCTTGACCACAGATGATTGTCTTTCCATAACCATGGCCCCCACTTAGACCGAACTCCAGCCAAGACAGCATTCAACAAGAATACGGAAGAATATGGTAGAGACAGCCACGTGGGAGGAGTTCTTCCCAAAAATTCTTGCGAAATATTAAAATGTACTCCAAAGTCAAGAATAGCACTGCCGATTCCCCACTTGAACAAAACCAGTCCATGCAGAAAGAAATACCAATGGCTGCCATTATGAGTGCAAGTGTAGGAATAGAGGGTGGCGGAGAAGTATCAGGCCCACCATCAAATGCAATGAGCACAGCCCAAACAATAGAGCAAAGCATGTTGACAAAACCCACCATAAAAGAGACGGTTCTGAAGCCCAGAAGATCACCTCTAAAGCTCAGCAATTGGCAGCTGTTATCGGCATCAGACATGACGAAAGCTTCGGTTAGGAATGCATTGGCCGCGAACCCACTTCCTTTGCTGTCCACAATGTAATCTTTGATTGTTCTTCTAGCTAGCAGAGAGCTAGAGAAGCCATCTACAGTGAAAACAACAGTTAGTACAATGTTGATTAATGCTTCTGTCAACCTTGGCAATATGAACGAGGCAATGCTGTATTCTACTCTTCCCTCTTTGTGTCCTCTACCTCCAGCCAAGTACTCTTCAAGAGCTTCTGAAGCCTCCACTGTGACTCCTCTGGATTCCGCATCTTTAGACCTCAAAGATTTTGCCAGTAGCTTTGTCCAATTATCACTATCAGAATCCTTCATAGGAATGCAAATGCAAATAGGCTCCCCTACGCAAACATCAATATGCTCTAGAAATTTACATATTACATGGGGTTCTACAGGGGAGGATTTCACAGTGGAGTCGCCCTCTCTCAATGCACCAGTCTCCACATGCAACAGGCCGTCGTTGCACCCATGGCAGCCATTCCACAGGCAGGTCAGACATGGGAGTAGACACTGGGAATCAGACAATTGCTTCAGTGTTCCGGGTATCCGACGAGCAAGCATGACTGTGATGCTTTCCTTTGTCCAGAATACAGTGCATCTGCAGCCTTCGCATTCACATGTCTCTACAGGGACTACTGCATGTCCCAAAGGTAGGAATTGCAGTAGGATGCAATCCGCAATAGGGGCATTGGATTTCATGAATTCCGTCATCGAAGAATTGGGTGTGCCGTTTGACAACATTACAACAGAAGCATCGGTGATACTGTCCAAGCATGTGGTCAGTCCATTTCCATTAATCTCATCTATGTTCTTGAGTTTGCGACCTCCTAGAATGGCCAGGAGATCCCTGGCAGCCATGTCTAGATAGAGTCTTCCTCTTATGAGAGTTGTAACAAAAACCGCTAAATTAGCTACGCATGTAATTCCTAAAGAAGGAAAATTATTAACAGATCCCGTTACACCTTCGCTTATGTCAAATTGTGCTAAACAAAAACTTACAGACCATGCCAACCAGCAAAACAGGTGTATGATCAACAATCGCACGATTCCTCGGATTCCTTGCCCATTGTTGAAAAACCCCATTTGTAACGACCGTGAAGCGTAACCACCGTGCGATAAACACAAACTTGTATACCTCTTCCGGATCTCTTTTCTGCCGCAAACGTTCTACACAACAATATCGTGCCTGCAAATATTTAGAGAGCACATCACATATCATTTGGCTTAACATTAAAGTTTTCAAACATCTAATTCCATTCTTTCCCCTTAACTTTACGTTATCTTATTCTTTACTTGGGTCCAACATAACCTTATCAATACTGTTTCCTCGTGCATCTAATTCCGTTCTTTTGTTTTTACTTTTATTTTCTTTTATCTTTTACTCAAACTTAATGACAACCTTTCTTAACATCTAATTTTATTTTTATATTATCATTAAAATCTAAATTTCTATGTGTGTTTTTTAAGTTCAACATAAACTTATTAATAAGTTTTATAACATAAACTTATTCATAAGGTGGAAAATATCTAATTCCACTTCTGTTTTTTAATGCACAAGTTTAACTATCATATTTAAGAACATGTGTTTCATCCTAAGAGGTCACAAGTTCAAATCCAAAGAGGATAGGGTATCTATACCTTCATAGGCTTTACCACTCAAATCAATATGAATTATTATTATTATTATTATATTAAGAATTTTGAATATTTAATTCAATTTTCTTTTATCTTATTTTTAATTTATTTTTTTCCTAAAAATCTATTTCCAATTTTTTTCTTAAATTTTATCATATAAATCAAATATAAACTTATTATTAACCTTTCACAAAAGCAAGCAGCTCTGGAGAAAAATTCAAGCTAGGGTTTAACAGTTGCAGTCTCAGCAACGACCAACATGGTTACCAAAGGGGGAGGTAATGGAACCCCCTCCTACAAACAAGTAGAGGTGGACAAAGGGAAAGGCCCACGAGGCGACGATTTCAAAGAACCTCTGAAAAACACCTCGGGATCAAGATAAAAAAAGAATCAAGAGGGCAACCAAGAAAAAAGTGATCGCATGGGGGAAGAAACCAGAGAAGCCCAGTTTGATGTGCAAGCAACGACTAACCCCAGTGGGGTAGATGGGCGCAACCCGTGTAAAACTAAAACAACATTGATACCCAAGGTTATACTGGAAGACCCCCAAACGCAACTCTTCCGAGATCAGATGAAGACACATGCACAGATCTGCAAGTTCATGGGCTTGTGGCCCACAGAAAAAATGTTGTGCAACTGGATAAAATACCATTGGAAGCCAATTGGAGAAGTGGAACTCCACCTGGGCTCGAAAGGATTCTTCACAACAGTCTTTATGAACCTGGAGGACATGGACAAATTCTTTGAGGGGGGGGCATATTTCAACGCCTCAGCGGGGCTGTACATGCGTCCATGAAAGGAAAAATTATCCCCAGAGAAAGAAACCTATAAAAATGTCCTAGTTCGGCTAAGGCTTTACTCCTTACCACTAGACTACTGGCTGTCGTCCAACTTCAAAACCATAGAGAACAAGCTCGGAAAATATGTCAAAACATTGGAAGCTACTTTAAAAGGCAGATATACATCCTATGCAAGGATCTGCATAGAGATGGATTTTTTTGGGGCACTCTCGGAAGCCATAAGCCTGGAGTTTAGGGATGAGGAATGGATACAAAGCATAGACTACAAGCAGATTCCGTTTTGATGCAAAATATGTAATTAACATGGACACCTACTAAGATAATGCCCTCTTAATAAAAAACAAGAAGCAGAAAAATCCAAGCTACAACAGGATGACAACGGTTTTGTGAAGCCAAATCACAAAAGCAGAGGAAACAAAAGACAAGGCAAGGCCCCAACAAGAAGCACCCTGGAAGCTAGGATTAGAAAAAAAGGAAGAGGCAAGCCCAACCAAGGGAAGAAGGAGGAAAGGAAAAGGAGAAAGCTAAGGAAGTGAGTGAATAACTAACTCATGAGAACACAAAAATTCCAAGCAACAAGGGAGAATAGGGAGGTAGCACAAGTCCCATGGAAGGAGGAAACGAACATGTCAACACCCCAATGCATGAAGTAGATGAGGATTTAGAGATGACACTAAGCGAGGTAGGAACATAAGACCCAGATCTCAGAGACATTGTGGAAAGGGAAGGAATAGATCTAACGAACATACTGGAGCAATAGAAAAGGCAAGGAGTAGACAATGTGCCATCGGAGTAACTCGATCGCATTCAATATCTCTTCCTCCTAAGGGAGGAAGCGAAATGCAAAGGGATCAAGCACATGCATGACGAGATAGGACATCTGGGAATCAAAATAGGCAATGGACAACCACAACACTCACCCAAGCAGGCATGAAGAAAGAAAGGTAGAAAATCAAATAGCGTAGCCCTACAAGAACTAGGAGCCTTGCTGATAAACTCGAGTAAGATTAAAAAGATCTTCCCCAACTCCACCCCACATGTTTAAATGAATATTATAACGTGGAATATAAGAGGCCTAAACAACCCAAGAAAGCAATGAATCCTTAAAAATAGACTGAGTAATGAACAACTTGACCCATGTTTCATTCAAGAGACCAAATGTACATTAGACAGAATGGAAACAATCAGTAAAAAACACTAGAGTAAGTACAAAATGTTGGTTATCAAAAGCCAACAGATGGAAAGATGTATCCTCACCTTGTGGAACCCACAATTAGTGAACCTACCAATTAGTGAACACACTTTCTGTTAACATACAAATCATAGGGAACACATTGGAAATTCTATGCACTAATGTGTATGGCCCCCAGGTGATGGAGGAAAAAAGGATATTTCTCCTAGACCTAGAGAATATAAAGGATCGTACCCGCAACCTCCATTGGATCATGGCAGGGTATTTCAACATCATCACTACACTCGCTGAGAAAAAAGGGGGCACCAAGATACTGGACAAAGATGCGGAACAATTCTCATCTTTCATTGATACAATGAAGCTTGTGGACATGAGGACCAACAATGGTCAATTCACCTAAAACAACAAATGACTAGGTCACCACCAAGTAGCTACAAGGCTAGACAAATTCTTGGTGTCATAATCAATATTTTTGCAGGGTATAACTTTGGACTGCAACATCCTCCCTTGGGGGGGATCAGACCACTGGTCAGTTCAAATGGAAGCTAATTTTCAAGCCACACCGAAGAACAGACCATTTAGATTTGAGAAATTCTGGATCGACCATGCCACCTTCAAGGATAACATAAACCAATGGTGGCGGGAGGAACTACTGGACCAAGGGACAAGGATGTTCAAACTTTACAAAAAACTCAAGTACATCAAACAAAAACTCAAGGAGTGGAACATGGAAGTCTTTGGAAGCATAAACCAGAGGAAAAAGAGTATCGAGGAAAGAATGAGGAAGCTACAGAAACTATGCATCGAAGAGGGATACACATAGGATTGGAAAAAAGATGAGATCCAAATGACCCGGGAATGGGAAGCAAGATAAGTAAGATGTCAGCAGGAAGAAACTTTGTGGTGCCAAAAGTCCAGAATAAGGTGGCTAAAGGAAGGGGAGAGGAATACCAAGTTTTTTCATAGAACAACTATTGCAAGAAGATCCCATAAAAAAAATTTGAAGACTAGGGACGAGGACGGGATCGAAAGAGAATCCCTCCAGGAAATTGAGAATACACCGGTCAACCACTTCCAGGGGATAGCCCAGGAACCCAACCAAGATAGATCCGAGGCCATACAAAGAATAATTCAACACATCCCCAAGCTGGTCACAGAGGATCAAAATGTTGGCCTAAGCAAACCCATCGCAAAGGAAGAAATTGACCAAGTGGTCCAGGAGATGCCCAATGGAAAGGCCCCAGGCCCGAATGGATTCACAATGGAATTCTTCAAATCCTATTGGTAAGTGGTTAAGCATGATATTCACAGGGTGGTGGAGGACTCCAGGCGATCAACATCCATCCTGAAAGCTTTAAATACCACAATGATCACTCTAATCCCGAAATCAAATGAAGCTAGGACCCCAGAACGCTATAGTCCTATATCTTTATGCAATGTATTTTATAGGATAATCTCCAAAGTCATAGCCAATAGGCTGAAGCCACTCCTTCCCACACTGATTTCATAGGAATAGGTGGGTTTTGTGGAAGGAAGACAAATCCTAGAAAATATCATTCATACCCATGAGATTATTCACACACTAAAAATCCAAAGGAGAGGGGGGATTCTAATCCAACTTGATCTGGCGAAGGCTTACGACAAAATAAGCTGGCACTACATGGTTAATATGTTGGAATCTTTTGGATTCGATCAACACTGGATCAACTAGATAGTCACTCTAGTCTCAATGATAAGCTACTCGCTACTAATTAATGGAGCCCCAACCAAACCCTTATGTCCATCCAGAGGCATAAGACAAAGGGATACATTGTCCCCCTTCCTGTTCATTCTAATGATGGAAGGGCTAGGCAGAAGCATAAAAAGAGAAACTACAATAGGTGAAATAAAAGGCATCAAACCTTTTGAAATCTGTCCAACCTCCACACACCAACAATTCGTTGATGATACCCTACTCCATGGCACACCCATGGTAAAGGAAGCAAAGTATTTTAAAATAATCTTATAAGCCTCAGGGACAGAAATCAACCACTCCAAATCCATGATATATTTAGTCAACATTAATCTAGCAATTCAATGAAACTTGGCCAACATTCTAGGGTTTGAACTCAAAACACTCCCAATGAAATACTTGGGAATCCCCCTTATGGACAGAGCCTACAAAATTGATATGTGGGAAGGATTTCTCAACAAACTTCAGGAGAGGGTAAAAAATTGGACATACAGAGCCCTAAACCTAGATGGAAAGCTTATCCTCACCAAAATGGTTCTACAAGCAATTCTGGCGTATATGATGTCAGTGTTCCCATCCCCCAAAGGAATCCTACAAAAGATAAGAGCCATCTAATGAGACTTCCTATGGCGAGGTGCAGAAAATAAAAACAACGGGCCTTGGTGGCCTGGGATAAGGTATGCACCAAAAAGCAAAGGCGAACTGGGGTTACAAGACCCACAGGTAACTAACGAAGCCTATGGGGCAAAGCTCTGGTGGAGATGGGTAAAAGACAAATTGGTGCCATGGGAAAACCTCTGGAAGGCCAAGTATGCCCCGAACATCAACGACCAGGAGTGAATTCATTGCATGGGCACAAGGGAGGGATCAACCATCTGAAATCTCTCATGGTGTAATAAGAACTAGATCCAGAATCACAGCTTCTGGGAAGTCAGAAATGGTAGAACAACAATGTTTTTGGAGGACGCATGGAAACATGAACCCATAATGGAAAATCCAGACATGGAGGAGCTTCAACGGGAAATGATTGGGCAAGGCAAAACAAAAATCCATCATTACTGGAAGAAATGGGATGGCAACACCAGATGGAGGATCTGGGACAAACGTAATCCACAAAATAGATCCTAGATCGAAACAATAGTGAAAAAGGTGGAGGAATAATTGGAGAAAAGGAAAATTGGGGTCTTAGAAGAAGATGACCAATTGAGGTGGGGTAGGAAAATGGGGGTGAATTCAACTTAAAAGAATCACGGTAATACATCGTGGGCCAGGATCAAGAAAATCCAGAGCAACAGTGGGAAAAGATTTGGGAAATCCTCCAATGGCCAAAAATCAAAATGTTCAAATGGTTGGTTCTACATAACTGAATTATAACTTGGGAGAACCTCATGAAAAGGGGTTTAATAGGTCCCTCTCACTACCATCTCTGTCAAGTCAAGGAGGAAACAACTAACCACCTCCTCGATGAATGCAGTTACACAACAAAGATTTGGGATTGGGCGGCAGACATCTTCCGCAAATCCAATAAGATTCAAGGGAACATCAACACAACCATCAACACCTGGAATGAGGGTTACAACAAAAATGAAATGGTGAACCTTTGTTGGAATCTAATTTTGGGGATGATCATCTAGGAAATTTGGAAAGAACGGAACTGACACATCTTCAGGAATAAAAACATACCGACAGAAAGGATAAAGGAGGCAATAGTCCCTCAAATAAGAGAAATGGTGTAGAGCCGCAACTTCAATACGGAGAAAGTGAAACTCACAAACCAAGACTCCCGTATCCTGGATTTTTTCCATCTAAAATAATGGTGCAACAACATACCTGTAGGGTGTAATGTGCAACTCCATAAAGGTGGCCACAACTGAACTCCCCCTTCGTCAGGGTTCCTCAAACTGAATTTTGACGAGACAACAAAAGGAAATCCATGAGTGGTAGGGGCAGGTGGAGTGATTAGAGACGGTGGTGGAAATATCATCCAACTGTATGCTGGGAGCATGGGAAACTCAACCAACAACGCAGTGGAATTTGGCGCCCTAGAACTTGGCCTTGAAATACTAAGTCGTGAAAGGATGACAAACACCATCGTGGAAGGTGACTCCACCCTGATTACAACACAACGAAAAGACTCCAAAATGGCACCAGAGTGGGAAATTGATCCAGGTGGATATCAGTGGCCACCCACCTTTTCCAGCTGGCTCAAAACAACTTTTTGGCAATTTTGGTAATTTATTATTTTTAGCAGTTTTTCGGGCCCTAAACTTTCGGAGCTGTTTTGAGTCCCTCAATGACATTTTGTTTGGGTATCTACCAGTCGAAAAATTTCATCATGAAATTTTCATCAACAATTGTATTCCTCAATTAGATCTTTCCAACGGGCTATCGTGCGCCTAAAACGGATATCATATGAAAAAGTTACGACCCCGAGAGTTGATGTATTGACTTACCCAAACGGGGCCCACATGACTTTTGGCGCTTCATCTCCTAGGGTTAAGTTTTTGGATGTCTAGGGTTTTTGACACTCCTCTTTATTGTAAAAAGTCCTTCAGAGCCTCATTGTAATCATCTTCTGGTGAATGAGCGTAGTCGTTACATTTGTTCTCAGAGTTAAGCCACCACCATTCCAACAAGCTTTTTTTTCTCCTGCATTTTATAGTTTCAACTTATTTCCATGTTGAATAGAAAACTGGTTTTACTGTATCTTTGTTATTTTGTGTTAAGCATCTGTTAATAATATGTAGTCATTTTGTTCTTCTCATACAATCTAGATCAATGGTATCAGAGCAGTCTGCTCCTTGTCATCTTAATGCATGTCCCCAACGAGGTCAAAGTACAAAGAATTGGGTCTTGAGCTTGTTTCTCTTGAGGTCCAAATCTCTCGCACGCCCAAGAGACCTCTCATGGTAGGAGAAAATAAAGATGATGGGATAGGACATCCTTTCAAAAAAATTCTTGAGGAAAGCCTCACGCAATAGAGGAATGAGATGATGGATAGTTTTGTGCAAATCCTTCGATGGCTACCAACAGGCAATGCATCTTCTTCGAGCGGAGGTGCCGCCCCCTTCAAGGTACAAATAAAATTTGATATTCCTATATTTGAAGGTTAGATAGACGTAGATGGTGTAGACAAGTGGTTGAATCTACTAGAAGGGTATTTTTATGTCCATAACTTTTCAAATAGAGAAAATATTACTTTTGCGCTCCTCAAATCCGTTCCCCATGTCAAATATTGGTGGGAAACTTTCTGTGAGCAAAAGGAAACAAAGGAACCCTCGTTATTTATAGTCACAACTACCTAGGAATCCTTCAGGGATGTTATTAAGGAACAATACTACCCTTTTGGAAGTTATGATGACTTGTATACCAAATGGACCACACCGTGGCAAGAAAGAGACCAAGCAGTGCCATAGTTCACAAATATCTTGCATACCTTGCACACCAAGATGGGTATCAAATATTGAGAGCGACATATGGTGCTCAAGTACCATGGTGATATGCAGAGATACATCTAAACCGAAATGGAATTTCTGGACATTTCATCATTGGGTGCGGCCTACCGATATGCCGTCAAAATCGAGCAAAATATCAAACAAAAGACGTGACAATTTGGGCCTGGGAACCCCTCACAACAAAATCTAGGAAAGGGCGGTCCCAATCAACAGAAAAAAGGACAGAGAAAAGATGGACAATATCAGGACAACCAGTCCAAGCCACAAGAAAATAAGGACACCAGAAAGACAAAGAAATATACTGGGAAGTGGTACGACTTCCATAAGATCCCTTGGCATAAAATTGTTGACTTCCACTCAAAGCAGTTGTTGGTGTCCGAAGTGAAAGTCTCTGAATCAGATGTGAGTTATGACTCCAAGTCAGAACTAGAAAGGGGAATACGTATCATTGACACGGAACCCAGTGCCACCGTTACTACCACCGAGCTCCATCCTAATGAACTAGACGAGGCATAAGAAGGAGAGTGCCTCCTCCATTCACATATGTGGGTAAAATTCACCCCATTGCACTTCATTATTGATAGCGGTAGCTAGAAGAACCTCATCTCAGCAGAGGTTGTCAAGCGGTTGGCCCTGCCGACAATGCCGCACCCACAACCCTACACCATTGGATGTCTCCGCCAAGGAAGCGATCTCCGCATCAGCGAACAGTTTCACCTGTCATATGACATCAAGCCCTTCAAAGACAAGGTATTGTGTGATGTTGCTCCTCTCGAAGTTTGTGATGTTCTTTTGGGCCAACCTTATTTATGGAAACGTTATGTTGTATATGAGTCTAGGCCTCGTAGTGTTATTATTACTTTGAGCAGGAAATTGTACAGGATACCCAAGTGATCTAGGTGGATATCGGTGGCCACCCACCTTTTCCAACTAGCTCAAAGCAATTTTCTGGCAATTTTGGTAATTTACTATTTTTAACAGTTTTCACTTTCGGAGCCGTTTTGAGGCCCTAAATGATGTTTTTTGGGAAAACATGTTTGGTATATGGAACTTCCATTGATATTGTGCCTAAAATGAATCTCCTCAAAGGTACCTTTCCAATGGGCTATCATGCGCTTAAAACGGAGATCGTATGCAAAAATTACGACCTCGAGAAGTTGATGTACTAACTTACCCAAACGGGGCCCACATGACTTTTGGCGCTTCATCTCCTAGGGTTAGGTTTTTAGATGTCTAGGGTTTTTGGCATTCCTGTTTATTGTAAAAACACCTTTAGAGCCTCATTGTAATCATTTTATTGCGAATGCGAGTAGCCATCACATCTCTTCTCAGAGATAAGCTGCTACCATTCTAGAGAGTCTTTCACTCTGTATTTTTACAGTCTCTGTACATTTATTTCATTAATAGAAATCATGTATTACTGTATATCTGTGTTTATGGTTGCATATCTGATACATTTTTGTTATATTATTATATATCCATGATATCTCTGTGCATTTCTTTATTATATCTCCTCTCTCATTTCATACCGAAAATAATCTAGATCAGTGGTATCAGAGCAGACTGCTCTTGATCTTTATTTAGTGCATGTCCCTGACGAGGTCCAAGTATAGCGAGTTGGGTCTCAAGCTTGTCTCTCTTGAATAAAATCACTCTCACATGCCCAAGAAACCCTCCATGGTGGAAGAAAAGAAAAACGACAAAGCAGACAATCCTATAAGTATGTTGCTTGAGCAAACTCTCACGCGACAGAGGGACAAAATGATGGAGAATTTTTTCCACATCCTTCAACGCCTCCTGATAGTATTAGGCACATCTTCATCTAGCAACCACTTTGGAGGCACCTTGCCTTTTAAGGTACAGGTCAATTTTGATATTCCTATATTTGAAGGTCAGATAGATGCGAATGCCCTAGAAAAATGGTTAAATCTATTAGAAGGTTATTTCTCTGTTCACAATTTTTCCGACAGAGAAAATATCATCTTCGCGCTCCTTAAGGCTCTCCCCCATGTCAAACATTGGGAGGAAACTTATTGGAAGCAGAGTTCCAAAGAGGATTCTGGAATATATAGGGCCGAGCCCACTTGAGATTTTTTTGTGGATGTGGTTAAGGAATAGTTTTACCCTGTTGCAACTATGAGGACCGGTGCATGAGATGGACCACACTATGGAAATAGAGGGGCCAAGAAGTTCCAGAGTTCACCAATACCTTCCATACCTTGCACACCAAGATGGGTATCAAAGACTCTGAACGACATTTGGTTCTTAAATACCGTGGGGCTCTACACAGATACATCCAAACTGAAATCGATTTTCTGGATATCTCATCACTCGATACTGCTTATCGATATGTTGTTAAAATCGAGAAGAAATTTTAGCACCAAAACAAACGGGAGTTTGGGTCTGCAAATATTCAACAACCAAAGTATGACAAAGACATCCATAACAAACAATCTCCCAAAAACCAGTCCAAGCCACATTAAAAGAAGGGTCACAGGAAGATAAAGAAGGACACCAGAAAATGGTGCGATTTCCACAAATGTCCCTGGCACAACACCAATGAATGTCTCTCAAAACATTCATTGGTGGCCGAGATCAAAGACAAGGAGCCGAACCCTGATTCAAAATCTGATTCTGAAAATATTGGTAGAGGACAAATCATTGACGCGGACCCCACTACTATTGTCGCGACTACAACAATTCAACTGGAAGAACCAACAGATCTTGAAGAGGGGGAGCACCTTTTTCATTCACAGAAGTGGGTGAAGGGGAGCCTGTTGCATTTATTTTTGATAACAGAAGCCAGAAGAACCTCATCTCAATAGAGGTCAACAAACAGTTGGGATTGTCGACAACACCACACCCACAACCATACAACATCAGGTGGCTTCGCCAAGGATGAGATCTTTGTGTCAGCCAACAACGTCGATTGTCATACGACATCCAAAACTTCAAGGATAAGGTATTATGTGATGTTTCTTCACTATATGTCTCTGATGTTCTCTTGGGCCAACCATATATGTGGAGACGCCATTTTGTTTATGAGTCTCGACCCCGTAGTGTCATTGTTACTTTGGGGGGTCATCTCTATAGAATACCAGAGGTAGTTCCAACTATTGTTCCACCTAAAAAGTGTCGGAAGGTAGTATTTCATACTGTAAAATTCAACTTCTTCACAATTTGTTCAAAAGGGGAACATAAGGACACTGCAACCATTACAACCTCTCCCTAGGCACCTTCTATCCAACAGACAGAGGTTGACAAGGTTGCAGCAAAGAGAAAAGATTCATTATGCACATTTTCCTCTCATTTAGCTCGAATTTTTGAACAGCCTCATCCTCAACAGGTTCGTGACAGACTTCCACAAACTGAGCAGCGCAACGTCTCCAGCAAGGCAAGCAACCCACCAAGATTCATATTTAGCAAATGCTTTTTCCTTTCCCCCGGGCACTCAACACAATGGAGACCATTTCTTCCTAAGGATGGAGGATTAATCCAGGTGTATATTAGTGGCCACCTACCTTTTCCAACTGGCTCAAAATATTTTTTTGGCAATTTTGGTAATTTACTATTTTTAGCAGTTTTCACTTCTGGAGTCATTTTGAGGCCCTAAACAATGTTATTTGGGAAAACATGTTTGAAATAGGGAATTTCCTTTGATATTGCATCTAAAATTAATCTCCTCGATGATACCTTTCCAACGGCCTATCATGTGCCTAAAACGGAGATCGTATGCAAAAGTTACGGCCCTGAGAAGTTGATGTACTAACTTACCCAAACATGGCCCACATGACTTTTGGCGCTTCATCTCCTAGGGTTAGATTTTTGGATGTCTAGGTTTTTTGGCATTCTTTCTTATTGTAAAAATGCCTTCAGAGCCTCATTGTAATCATCTTTGTGTGAATGTAAGTAGTCTTCACATCTCTTCTAAGAGATAAGATGCCACCATTCTAGCGAGTCTTTCACTCTGTATTTTTACAGTCTCTGTACATTTATTTCATTAATGGAAATCATGTATTATTGTATATCTGTGTTTATGGTTGATTCTCTGATAAATTTCTGTTATATTATTGGATATTCACGATATCTCTATTCATTTCTTTATTATATCCTCTCTCTCATTTCGTATCGAAAATAATTCGGATCACTGAGGCAGTCCCACCTACTGCTATTTCCTTGAACTCTGCCAAGCAATGTAGGATGGTCATCTCTCAGATGGGGAAGTTTTTCTTCTTCGTGATACACTCTTGGAATGAGTGAAATATCATAGCCACATCTAGGGTCTCTGTGTCCGACCTCTCCACACAAAAAATACAAGTAGATAAGGTCGTCGAAGAATACTCAGATATCTTCTCCTCACCTACCGAGGTACCTCTACACTGTCAGGTAAAGCACCCCATTGATATGACCCCTGGCGCACTACTTCCCAATGGGCCAATCTATCGTCGCTCTATGTTAGAGAATGAGGAGATCATGCGACAAATCCAAGAACTGCTCCACAAGGGGCACATTCCTCCTAGCTCATCACCTTGCGAGAGCCCAATCATGTTGGTACAAAAGAGAGATGAAACCTGGCGAATCTGCATTGATTACCGAGCCCTGAATAAAACCACAGTGAAACCGATACCCAATTCCCCGAATCGATGACCTCTTTGATCAACTCATGGGGGCCAAATACTTCAGTAAGATTGATCTGAAGTTTGGCTACCACCAGGTCCTGATAGAATAGACAGATGTATGGAAGACCACCTTCAAGTCAAAGGAAGGCCTTTTTGAATGGTTGTTCATGCCCTTTGGTTTGACAAATTCTCTAGCCACTTTCATGAGGATGATGGACGATATCTTGTGACCATTCACCAATACTTTTATAGTGGTGTATCTGGATGACATTCTCATTTATAACAAGTCTTGGGAAGAACACTTACAGCATATACAACAGGTTCTGCACACCCTACGACAGCACAAACTATACACCAACTTGGAAAAGTGCTCCTTTGGCATGGACATGGTCCATTACCTGGGCTACATCGTTGATCAACATGGTGTACATGTGGATCCAGCCAATATCCAAATCATCTATGACTGGCCAACCCCAACCACATTCACTAATCTTTAGAGCTTCTTGGGCCTTGCCAATTTCTACCACAGGTTCGTGTTGGGATTCTACCATATTGCATGGGCCCTCAGCCAAATAACCAGGGGTGGTGGTAAGGAAAAATTTGCGTGGGGTCGGTCCCAACAACAAGCCTTCGATGATTTGAAGTAGCGCTTGTTCTCAACCCCAGTACTTTCACTACCAAACCTGTAACAACCCTTTGAGATCAAGATAGATGCTTCAGACTATGCTGTGGGCACCATTCTCACTTAGCATGACCACCCCGTGGCCTATCATAGTGAGAAACTATCAGATACTGTCTGTAAGTACCCTACTTATGACAAATAAATGTACTCCATTGTGCATGCCTGCCACCAGTGGAGACATTACATTCTTGGGAAGGAGATAGTCATCAAAACTGATGATAAGCCACTGCAGTTCGTGCAGACACAAGGCAAATTACAGAATGATCGCCATCAAAATTGGTCCACATACTTACAACAATTCCACCTCAACATCAAGTATAAAACAAGAAGCACCAACCACGTCATTGATTTCCTCAGTAGACCGCTAGTCGCGACACTCACCACGGTGCTAGACTCTTGTGGCCATGAGACCTATGGATGCCCCCAACTCTATGAGACAGACCTAGACTTCGCCACCATCTACAAAATATTGGGTGCAAATGCAGTTTTCAATAATGTCCATCTTCAGGATGGGTTGTTGTGTCGTCTAGGCCATATCTGTGTTCCATCAATTAAGCAAGCAAAGCTGATCTGAGAGGCCCACTATAGTCTGGTGGAAGGACACTTTGGCATTGAAAAGAAAGTGGCGATGCTACATAAACATTTATACTATATGAAACTTCGACATGAGGTCAACAAGTATATCACGTCCTGCACTACTTGCGCTATTTCCAAATGACCACTAAGAAATAGGGCCTATACACCCCTCTTCCTACTCCTGATAGGCCATGGGAATCCATCTCAATGGACTACTTGTTTGCCCTCCATCCACCAAGCGGGGAAATGACTGTGTTTTTGTGGTTGTTGATCACTTTTCTAAGATGGCGATTATGGTTGCCTTCAAGAAGAGCATCACAACAGAAGCCACTGCCAAGCACTTCTTTGAACGTGTTTGGGTACATTTTGGAATCCCACAAACCATTGTCTCAGATCGGGACAATCGATTTCTCAGCACATTCTGGTCAAGCCTCTGGTCATTGTTGGATACCAAGCTCACCAAATCCACAACCTTCCACCCCCCGACAGATGGCCAAACCGAGGTCATAAATCTATTGATCGTGCATATCCTGCACGTGTATAATTCCAAGCACCTTTACACATCGGATGAGAGTCTTCCCTATGTCCAACATAGCTACAATCGAGCCCTGCATAGCTCAACCGACCACAACCCCTTTCAGGTGGGGTTGGGATTCCAACCATTGGGTCCCATAGATGTTGCACTTCCCCTTGCGGTCACCTCGACCAACTCATCTCCTGCTCCAACTAAAGTTGACAAAGCCACCCAGTTCATTGAGTGGATCCAACAAATCCGCCAACAGGCTCAGGATATCCTACAGAAGTCCAATGACAAGTACAAGCATTGCCATGATCAACATCGGGTGCCACATAAGTTTCAGGTGGGAAACAAAGTTTGGTTGCACTTGCAGAAAGAACACCTTACAAGACCCCATCGAAAGCATTTCCCACTCCGTTATGGGCCGTACACCATCACCAAGGATGTGGGGGATAATGATTTTTAGCTCAACATTCCTCCTTTCCTTGGCTTGCACCTAATGTTCAACGTGGACCTCCTTCGGCCTTATTTCCCACCATTATTGGACACCTCAGACGTGGCAGAACAACTGACACCAACATAGCTCAACCCCGACTGCATACAAAATACATCCAATGATCAAATTGTGGACACACATATGAAGGGCACTCGACAGCAAAGGATCCAGCCTTATGGAGTCGTCAAAGTAGGGAAGCTCCTGCACCAAGGCAAGTGGCTCACTCGAGGCCAAATTCAGCAGAAATTTCTTCATCTGATGAGACAAATCAACGTAATGGAGACCACTTCTTCCTAAGGAGGAAGGATTGATCCAAGTGGATATCAGTGGCCACCCACCTTTTCCATTTTGCTCAAAACAACTTTCTGACAATTTTGGTAATTTACTATTTTTAGCATTTTTTCGGGTCCTGAACTTCCAGAGCCATTTTGAGGCCCTAAACGACATTTTTTTGGGTATCTACCGTTCATAAAATTTCTTCATGAAATTTTCATCAACAGTTGTATTCCTCGAATAGATCTTTCCAATAGGCTATCGTGTCCCTAAAACGAAGATCCTATGCAAAAGTTACAACCCCAAGAAATTGATGTATTGACTTACCCAAACGGGGCCCACATGACTTTTGGCGCTTCATCTCCTAGGGTTAGGTTTTTGGATTTCTAGAGTTTTTGACACTCCTCCTTATTGTAAAAAGGCCTTCAGAACCTCATTGTAACCATCTTCTTGAGAATGAGTGCAACTGTCACATCTCTTCTCAGAGATAAGCCATCACCATTCCAACAAGCTTGTTTTTCCGCTGCATTTTATAGTTTCATCTTATTTCCTTGTTGAATAGAAAACTAATTTAACTGTATCTCTATTATTCTATGTTAAGCATATGTTAATAATATGTAGTCATTTCATTCTGCTCATAAAATCCGGATCAACAAGGTTCAGTGCCATTGGCGCCTTTCACACTCCCTACACAAAATCCAGGAGCTTCTGAGAACCCTGAACACAGTGGAGTTGCATTGGGTGCGCAGTTCAACGAATTCTCTAGTAGACAGGCTTGCCAATGAGGGGGTCGACAAGGAAGGCCAAGAACTAGGCGATACTTGGATCAACATTACGATCGAGCAACTCAGAACAAACTGCAACCACGTTGCGGCAAAAAATTGTGAAGACAATTTAAGCATGGAAGGTCACATCGAGGAGGACATCGTAAGGCCTATCAGAAGGTATGCGGGGCCCAGGAAGAATAGAATTTCCTAACACTTTTCCACCAATCATCATGCAATATCAAAATAAGTAGCAGATGAATGACCGAAAGCAAGACCATTACGCCAGTAAGAGGTGTGGGGAAAGCACGAGTGAAAGGCAAGGCACCAAGTCGCATGCAATGAATGATGTAAGGCATGAGGGGTTGATGATAACCAGGATCGATCCACCAGGACAAGTACGGGTATGGAGATAAGAATAGTCGAATCACAAGTGAGTAAGGGAAGTTATCACAAAGGGACAAAGGACAACCCATCATGATCATATGAGCCTTAACAGGAAAATTGACGGAAGCGCTCATCACCACGAGCATACCAAGACTGAAAGGACGGGCTCACAGAGGGGAAAGGGAATCAAGAGGAGGAACAACAAAAATATATGCAATCAGAAGGAGCACGACAACATGGATTATTACAAATTCAAGAGAAGGAAAAGGGAGACTACTCGTGAAGTGAGGCATAGGCCGAGTAACTAGAATAGAAGTTGCGGTAGGCAAAGTGGGATGGCATGACTAAAGAAAATGCACAGGAAAAGGAATCCCCCTGGTAAGGAATTTCTAAATAGTTCACAACGGTTAACAAGAATGGAACAAACAAGGAAAGAATTGGAGGGCACCTTCCAAACTCTGGTTGCGCCGAAGTGGAAGGAAACCATCACTCGATGGGAAAAGGAATTAAAGAACAAGAACAAAGGTAAAGCATGGGATGGATTGGTATAGGAAGTAGACTCGGTAACTAATCCAGGGGCCATGCAACCCAGGGAAACCCTCTACCACAAAATGGTGGAGATGGCTTGGCTAACTAAGATGATGATCGGAAAAGTGATTTCAGAAAAGGAAGAAGCCAAGCAGGAGGATAACAAAAATAAATAAAAAATGTTGGATGAGATCTTGCGTCGCATCAACAGTGTGGAAACTATTACCAAACTGTTAGTAGAGGTAGAGAAGGACCAAAAATGCAAGCTGGAGTGATTAGCAGTCGAGTTCCACCTCTACCTATGCTATGTACATCACATGGACATCACGCCTGCTGATGGACACGGTGTGCCAAATCAAATCAGGAAGACTTGCACGACCTTCCAGAAGGAAGATAACAGGAGCTAGGCATATGGCGGGAAGGAGCACCCCCAGGTGCATAAACACTTCATAGTTCCATATTAATGATTTGGTAGTCTATAGGCAGTAATGCCAAGCTTTGTTAGGTTAGCTCAGATATCCTTCATGCTCGGGTTTAGGGGGATGTTTTAGTCTCTTCTTTTATTTATGTGTTTTTTCTCAAACTGAACATGGAAGGTATGTTTTGGTTTCCCTTGGTGGTAGACCAAGACCATCTCTTGTTACTATCAACTTGCGCAACTAGGGACCCCCTGGTCTGGTTCCCTTCTAGGCAGACCAGGATCCCCACTTTTTGTATCATAATATTTTTAGTAATATAGATCCCTACACTCACTTACAAAAAAAAAAAACCTTTCACAACATCTAATTGTGATCCCTTATTTTTACTTTTAAATATTTTGATAAAAATATATTTTCATATTAATTTTTCTTTCTACTCTTAAAATCTATCATAAAATTAGTAAATTCTATCATAAAATTAGTTTTACTAGTTCTAAATTTATAATGTGATTAAAAAATATGAATATATATATATTTTTAAAGTATGATTAATTTAATGATATATATATTTTTTTTTCATATTTTTGTTTTAACTTGATATATTAAAATTATAAATAAATTTTATAATACAATTAAATATAAAGGATCAAATTTTATAGTAGT
>SNQJ01S0042617.1:62186-112988 GCA_010110895.2 Picea sitchensis
AACCCAAGATAATTCTAATGACATAACCTTATAATTCAATACAAAGATCCTCAAATTAATGTATAGGAGGCCTTTTTATACGTGGAGGGTGATGATGGATTACCTTAAAGAAACATAAGATGAATGAGAGTAATAATGAAGGACCAACACTTGGCCTTGTCATAGGAGAGGTGAAAATGGGGGTGACACAAGACTTCCATCGACATAGATAAAATATGAGAGGGACATAGGTAAGAAATCATGAATTAAAATCCAKGGGGGGGATGACTAAATTGATGTCAGAATGAGGAAAATATAATGAATATGTTTGTATATTTAGGTGGAGTAAACAAAATTTAACAATTATAATGACAAGGTGAAATGACACAACTAGATTAATCAATATTCATGCTTCAATCAACAAAACATTGACACCTCCATGGACTCATGGGGAAAATTCATGGAATATGAATATTTTTATTTAATTTTTATTCTTTTTTTATCTTTAGTGGAAAGAATAAAAGAATATGTTATGTTAATGAGAGAGTACAAGTATCAAGGTGTAAGAAAATCCATTCTCAAGTGTGCAAGGGAACATAAGGGTGAAAAGCAAGTAGAGAAATAAGTGTGCAGGAAATGATGGACACCTTATTGCAAGCCCCATCTCAAATGACAATGTTTTGTATTCATTTGGAGCTTTGGAGTCTTGTATAAGAAATAAGAAATAGGTGAGAAACAAAATGTAAAGTGTAGCAACAAATTACAAAAAATAGGTGGGAGGCCATAAGGGAGTGGATAGGAATTGAGAAGAGAAGAGAATGAGGTTCAAGTGCCATCTAAGACTATAAAGGATCGCATTTGTATGGGGAACACTCACGATGGATGTCAAACTACAAAGGGTGCTAAATTGGGGTTACCCATCATAGGGAGGCTCTAATATTTGACAAGTGTTAAAATAGGTGTCAAAATACCAATGTCCAACCAAGGTGGACCCTAGGTGATTGAATTGGAAAAAAGGTTTAAATATGAATATGTGGAGGGAAATATTAAACCTATATGATGGCTTAGACAAATACTTATAGAAGTCCATGAAAAGAAGGTGAATGATATTGAATCCAAATGATAACGTGTTCAAATTCCTACACCCAAGAAACAATGACAACCATGTAAAGAAGAGAAAAAAACATAAATCCAACTGTGAAAATGGTGCTAAGGGTTAGGAAATAGAGAAGTATGAGGTCCCCATATTCTGGATCATTGGAGGATGAAAGGAAAAATTTCTCATTAGTGGGTGATTCATTGCCATGGTGTTCCTAAAAAGTGGTGGAAAACTCTACAATGCATTCAAATAAGGTTATGACCTTCTCGGCTTTCACAATGGAAAACTCTACTTTGCTCGAGCTTGATAGTGTACCTTATGAGTAATATTAATATTAACATTATAGAATGCCTTAGGGAATGTTGAAATTAATTGTTCATTTATTATATGCAATAGATTGGTCATTATATTTACATTGGATTCCACTAATACTAGATACTATTATAGACTTCTAGGATGTGGACACAAACGTGGCAAGAGAGACGATTATGTCACAAACGTGGCAAGAGAGACAACTAGGTGGAAACGTGGAAAGAGAGACGGAAACGTGGCAAGAGAGATGTTAACGTGGAAAGAGAGATGTCAACGTGGCAATACCGACGTTATCGGGCAATATGATTTTTTTTTTTTAAATTTCCTATATTTTCCGGCAGTATGAACAATTTTGTCCATAACACCGCAAATAGAACGTCAGAATTTTTACAATATGTACTAGTGTATTCCCTAGGTGGTCTGGTTAAATGGTGGTCATGGTGGCTTGGAGTTATAGTACTCAAGCATTTGGTGTTAAATGAAGTGACCATCCATAAAAAAATAGATATGTAGGTTAAAGGGGGTGGTTCCTCCATCACAATTGTTGAGGGAACTAGTATGTATTACAATAAATAATGGTAGAGATCCAAGGGAATTTTTTACTTGACCTATGTCCCTTCTCATTTATACAATTTTTTTTATTAAAGAGAATGAAGGAGGAGGAAGCTACTAAATATTTTATTTTAGAAGTTTCTTAGAAGAAATTTATGAAGAAGACCTAATTTTGTTGTTGTAGGGGCTAGTTGGCCCCGCCAACTAGACCTGCAGTCGACTACAATAGTCCGTTAGTAAGAAGGTCGAATAGACAGTTAGCGTTGACCGACCAGTTAAGGAATCTAATCGAATACTAATTTTATGTCACACACACACACACACATGCTATCATGTAATGGAAAGGGAGGAGAGATTGTTCTAGGTTGATATATAATAAAAGATATCGATGGTTCTCCCCCATTTTTGTATGTTCTTCAATATGTTTGTGTGTTCTCATATATAATTTTGTAGTGTATAATGCTCTATGTAAGGATTTGTTGGCAACCTTATCGTCCTTTCTCTTAGACTACAAAATTGGTTATGTTGTCGGTAGTTTTCAACCCGGGCGTGCACAACAAAAACACACATAGATGCTAACTTTAGAAGACATATGCAAATGGTGGGAGAATAAGATAATCAACTACATCAAAAAATATGAAAGGAGAAATCGGTTGATGCTCGGTGAATGATGCACTCAATTCTTCTCAGAAACTCGTGAAATATTTCAGGAAGCCATTCCAGAAGCATTATTCGCATACCTCAATCAACCTGATGCACAAACCCACTTTTGATTAGCAGTTGATGCGCAATATCATAAATGGAGGAAGAACAAACTTAAATGAGTGGGTCAAGAGGATTGTCGAAGAATATAACGAAGACCAATTAGTTGAAGACAGAGAGTCAGTTTAGACCATCAAGAACAAATTTTACATGAAATTGCATGACAGAATCATTTTCACCAACCCTCCTTGTTGCAAAAATTCCTCTTAGAAAAAGGAGTTAGTGACATTGTCGAGTACTGGCCACCCTTGAAAAATAGCCCTCCAAAATCCAACTAGCATAAGAGACAAGAAGAGTGGGAAGCGTTCTTGGAAGCTAACTGTAAAGATACTAGAGAAGCTTGGGAACACTTTTTAAAGAAATGAGCATACAAAAAATGGTAATGGACATTGTCGACCATGAGTAGGTTGGGTCAACATCGAGGGGTTGGATGATCCATGTGACAAGATAAGTTGAAGTTGAAGTTAAAGAAAAACATTGAATCAAGGTCGAACCACACCCAAGTCAAAAATGTTAGAAGGTGAAAAAAAGATAACTAATTCAAATAATAAATCTGCATGTGAACGTATATTCATAAACCATCAGTGAATATTCAAAAAATAGAGTGTGATAAAAGGAAAAAGAAATGAGAAGAGTTGTGAAATGAGAGGGATCTCTGAAAATCTCATAGAAAACCTACCCAGGTGTGACATATCACTGGAGCAACCCTTAAGATCACCCTGGATACTCCTGGGAGGAGTGGAAGCTTGCAATTGAGTATGGAAACCGATGGCATATAGTAAGTTGATGACCAAGTCGACATAGAGATTGACAATTCGAGACCCACAATTCAACTCTCTCCTGTCAAAAGTCCTAGACTGTGTATTACAGAATTCCTTTGACAAAGACTTCGCATAGATACATAGTCATAGCAGGTGTGGTATTGAACTGATGACACTGATCAAGAAAGAGATACAGTGTTAATTGAAGCACATGAAAATTGTGAAAATCGACCAAAAGATATACTCCTTCATGTAAGGGGTCTCACGGATGTCTCCCCCTACTAAAACTAATTTTAGAGGATTCAAATTCAGCATATAGTGAAAATGAACTGTCGCAACCTTGTAGAGGACGATTTGTCGAATATTTAGATAAAATTTGTCAAAAAGATGCTCAAATCCCAAGTGAAGAACACACACATTTAGAAATTGAAGTAGCCGAGTCGGAAACCCAGAACCCGATTGAAGAAAGTAATCCAACCTCTCATACGACCTTAACACAAACTCTTATAATAGTTCCATTTTCAAAGAAGTATTAGAAAGAAAACATGGGTATAAATCATATCTTGATTTACGAAGGCAATGAATACCCTAAGCGATATTCGTCTGCGAGAAATTTTGGGACACAACCGACATAACTAATGGGGCCAAACAAATAGCACAGTTCGAAGCCACCCTTCGAGCCAAATATCTTACATGGTTTATGAATTATACAAACAATCAACAATGCTCGAATGATGATCTAAAGGAAAGGTTCCTCAAGTTCTTCAAAACTCAATATAATAGTGACTTGGTGGCACAAAAATTCAAATAAATCAAGCAAAATATGGGAGAAAAAGTCTAATAATATGACAAGAGGTTTAAAGATTTATTAATTCAAATCCATTACGCAATCAATGAAAAGTTTATGTTTAAATGGTATGTAAAAGGATTACTACAAAATATTAGAATTCCCCTCTGAATGTACGATCTTCAATCATGTGAAGACATACTAAAAAAGAACAACGCATTTAAATGGATGATGAAGTCACCCTATCTTCGACAATGGTTGAAAAAATATTGGAATACAAACTCACAGAGCTACAACAATCAATTAAAAACATGTTGATTGCACGCAACAAACTCAGGTGTACTATTTGCTCAAGTGAGTGTGAAACAAAATATTATTGCAAGTTTAGTGATGCATTATATCCAATAGTCAAACGTATCAATATTGAAACATATTGTGATATTTGTGAAGCCTCGACAAATCACACAACAATATATTTCCCGCATAATCTAAGGAATGCATGCCGCAAGTGGTGTCATATATGTGAAGAAAATAATCATTCCACTCAGGAATGTCATCTCAATGGAAAGAATCGACCAAATATTCACTCAGTATATCATACACAAGTGGTCGACCATCATGTCGACCAAGCAAATGAAAATGGATATAGAGGACAAGGTTGAGGTGGTTAACAAGGTCGAGGCAAAGGACGAGGAAATTTTGGTAGAGGATGTGGAAAAGGACGTTATTATTGCTTCAACTATTGGAAATATTATCATATAATCCTAGATTGTCCAATCAAAGACTTAACGTATCTTAAGTTCTGTAATATTTGTGGAGTAGGAGATCATTCCCTAGAGGGTTGTCTGATTGTTCTAGAAAAAGTCATGAACAAAATAAATGTAAATATTTTGTGTACAATGCCAAAATAAGAGATTTTGAATTCAAAGAAACTTCATGTGGTAACTGGTTCAAGAGATGGAGAAGACATTTATCCAAAACCATCAAGTCGACAAAGGAGAGACCAACAAATATACCTCGATCTAGATGAACAGGACAAACTGATGTAGGAAGCGACGAAATTTTTCAAATAACTCGACTAAGATAAAATAAAAAATAAAAAAAAATAAGGGAGAATGTACAAACATTTATGATACGACGTTAGACAAATTTCTATAGTTGATAAAATAAAAGTAGTTTGTCGACTCCTTGATCGACCTATTGAGTATTCTACGAGAACATAAAGAATACCAAAGATATGTTAAAAGTCCATGCTAACTATTTCAAGAAAGACATACCAATGACTTCGACCCACAAGTCCACCTTGAAATCAACGGACAAATGATCAAGGAAGTCATAGTCAATTTTTGATCTCAAGTAAACATTATCCCAAGGGAAACATGGATTCGACTAATAAAACCACTACTACAATCAACCATGAATTTCCTAAAGCTAGCAGATCAAACATTCATTTTCGCTACCCTTAAACGTGTAATAAAATCAATATGATAATACCGATGAGAGTCGATTTTGAAGTAATCAACTTGGTCAAAGGAATCCATGCCTATCCCTCAGTAGTCTATAGACCTTGGGGAAGAAACATGTGAGCCACAATCTCCCTCGAAAGATCTAGAATCAAATTGAAATCGAGCTGAAGAAAAATTATAATCCCATTGGATCCAAAGGAAGGAAAACCTTTGGTCGAAACATGGGATGAAGCTCAAGAAGTCCGACGACTATATCAAATCAATAATGAGAAAAGAGACAATGTCAAGGAAAATAGTGAAGGAGAAATCCTAGTCGGATCTCCCTTATCAATAGGACAAAATTCAGATATAGAATTATACAACTAGAAAATTGAGAATTACGAGGCTCAAGAAAAGGAATGATGGTCGATAGAATCCATACCAATAGCAGGATCCAAATCATGCTTCTCAGTACAAGTTGTAACAATTGTGGCAAAAATAAAGCTAAAGCAAACACCGACACTCATTCTGACTCATATAAATGCACAACAACCCATGCGGTTCAATGAAAGGAACTCTCTGTCGGTGCATGTCGAAGAAGTTTCCAAGTCAGTCGAAGATCAAGGAAGAATTCAAAGTCTAGTAGAGTCATTCATGGGTCAAGCCGTCCGATGGTGGTAAATGCATGCATCTAGACTATAAACATGGAACGCTACCACATTATGCTTTATCGAAATATTTGGGGGAAAACAATTATCGGCAAACTTGGACATCCCAACTTTCAAACCTGGGTTCGACCCAGTAGCTCACATCCAACAATGTGAGGAGGAATGGAAAAAAGTAGGATATCAGGATGAGTGAGTATGGCCACACATATTTATGAACAGATTATCTGACATACCACATAAATGGTATAAGATTGAAGAAGAGTCTGGGCGTACGTAACTTTGTTAAAGAATTTGATTTCAGAAAAGAGGAGGCTCTGCAAGAAGCAACAAAAGAAATCAAAATATTTTTAAGAAAATCAAGTCCTAAGAGGAAAAAGGGAAAAATAAAACCAAAATCAAAGGTAAGTAAGATTAAGGAAAATAATCTAACTAATAAGTCAATTACTATAATTAGGTACAGAGAAACAAATCGAAAAATACAAGATATACAATCAATGTGAAATATCAAAGCATTCAATTGTGCAAAAATGAGAATAGAGAAAAGATTGCGTCCAGATAATAGAGAAGAAATGCAAAAAGCGAGATGGGATTATAATCAATACCTATGGAATTATCTAAATAAGTGTACTTGTCGATCCAACGAAATAACAATGCATTAGTCAGTCGAGCTGGAAGATTACAAATGTGAATTTCGAAGAACAAGCAAGTGGGAAAAATAACAATCAAATAAACACGGGGGCTTCACCCTATTGACCAATATCTTATCATGTTCATTCCTAAAGGGTGTTTTTTAATTGTGAAAAATAAGGTCAACATATTGTAGGTATTGGGGGGGATTTGGGGTTTCAAGGGGTTAATAGGTATTGGGGGGTATGAAAAGGGGTATCCAGTTAAAATAGGGGTTTATTTTATTGGAAAGATGTATTGGGAGCTAGTGGGGTTCAACAAAAGGATTTTGGGAGGTATTTATCAATATCTAGTGAAATTAGAGGTATTCTTTAATATCTCACGAACACAGGTGTTATGTCACAGGTTCACTGAGTGAAGACCCCATGCAAATAACCAAGAACGTCCCAAGCATCACAAGAATGTTCTTAAAAGACAAAGTATTATCCAATTTGATAGGGAAAAGGAAGCCAACACAGTTAGATATGACAATCGAAGAACTCCAATAGATAAGAAGAACCGACTCGACCATGGGAACCAACTCAGAATCGACCAAGTCGAGTGCATTTCCTGAGAGAAAAAAACTAATCCCACCGAAACAAATGGCCACCATGAAGATGCAATTAATGAACAAAAAAAGAAAATCGACCACCAGATCTTCACGAATTCAAACGTCTTTTCACATGAATTTGATGATATAACCAAGGAATATGATTTATTTTCACCAATGGGTGAATTAACGTTCCCTCCCCAATTCCAACCTATAAATATAGACAAAGCATATGACTTCGCCTCATTATTATTTACACTAGAGCATTCAAGAAGGAAGATCCCCAAAGTTGAACCAACATTACCAACTCCAGAACTTCGAAAATTCGCACATGATAAGAAAGATAATTCAAATATGCCTAAAATGAGGGGGAAAGTAACAGATTCACCAGTCAAATCAAGAACACAGGAAAACTTTGACAAAGTAGGTGCAACAAAACTCCAAGTACGAATGCAGAACATTCTTGTATCAAGAATTGAAGAAATAGACTGGTTGCGACATTGCAAAAATTTCATGACATGGGGAGTGGCAAGTGGACAATGGAAGGAGGAAAATAATTTCCTCGAGCAAGATTGGAATCCACCATTTTCTAGGAGCACCCTAAATTACAGAATTCGACGGATGGAAAGAGGAAGTCGCAAAGTTAATCATAAGTCGTTATCATAGTGGATACCTTTGGCTTAACTACCTAGTTGAAATCATGGCAGGGTCTGATCCATGGGATCATGGGAATACCACATGGGGGAACACTTGTGCTTAAAACCCTAAATACCAATGATTGGTTGCAGACCCTCATAGGTGGAACACCGGATAAATATTTGAAATGGTTTCTAATTAACAGAGTAAATGACCCTCGTGCTAAGTTGACATGCATTATAGTTTCCATATGATTTACCATTGTTGGTCGAGCTTTGAATGTAAATCTCACAATGTTAGAACCAATTGGACAAACACTCCAGTCAGGAGCATGGTTTGACTGGGATGAACACTTGGCTACGTTAATCAAAAGCAACTTCATCGACTAGCAAGAGTATGGACGGGCTATTAAATTCCCTATGCTTCTAATATGGATTTCCATGAATCAAGTCGATCATGGTGGGGAACCCACATTCACTCTAAAGTAGGTTACAACTATGAATAACTACACTTCTTTCACACCTAGAATATCTAGAACATCAAAAGCACCACCATCTAAGATAATATTCAAGTGTTGGGTAAACCATCTCAAGAACGTCTCCCTTAAATGGAGAGTTGAACAGGAGGTCCATCAATCCCTCCCCCCCAGTGCACACATCCAAATAGGAATCAACGAGATCAAACTATGGTGTGGATTTAATGAAGGACCACCACCCGAGGAGCTGGTATATCAATCGATGAAGTACCAAATTTTTCAAGAGTTGGACAAACAACTAGGGTTCCAAACAACAATCCCTCTAGATGTACTAAATCCTGAATCAACCATCATAACACCTTTAACAGATGGTGAAAAAAAAGAATAAAGGGAAGCAATTCTTTATATAGAGCCATTTGTTCAAAACCTGGATGATGAATCAAGTCTGCAAGCAAAGTAGACTCTGACCAAAAGAAAGCAACAAGAAAAAATGATTAAAGGTAAGCAACCTATTAATGTTAATATAGTTTCTGATGATGTAAATATGTTGTGGCAGGTAATATTTCAATCAGATGCAACTCTCAACTTCAGTGACCCTCAAACAATACATAAAATTACCGACTTCACAAACAATTTAGTTGAGAAGGCTCGACAGAGAGAAACAAATCAAGAAATTACTGCCAACATTTTAAAGTCAAGTATTGGCCCTCAATTCCAAGAATCTATATACAACTTGGAAGAAAAGAGTGAAAGTGCAAAGAAAACCAAATCATCTTTAGAGAAGCAAATTGAGACAAGAAGAAAAAAGAAACAAAGGATGAATTAGCAACAATAACGCAACACAAGTCGATCAACTCAAGTCAAGACATGTCGATCGAATCTAGGTTGACTCGACCTCAGTAATAAATCAGTTACAAAGAAACAACGAACATGATGGGTTGACCTTACAAGATAATGCCCTCCACTTGGGTCAACACCAATCATTGAAGAAGAATAATTAATGAAGAATTTAAGGAAACAAAGAAAGATAATCAAAAGAAACCCTCAACAAATATCATCCGAGGAAAAAATTTCGGATAAAAGAAACAAATGAAGCAAGGAGCACTCAGAATCGGAATAAATCAACACCAACAAGACTAATGGAACAACTGAGAAAGAAAACAAATAAACACTTCCTCACTCGCACCAACTAGTAGTTGAAATAAATCAAACAAACCAATCAGTAGAAAACACTTCAACACAAGCAGGGAAAAATGGTAGAGACACTCAATGATCAAAGCATAATTATCCAAAGGTACAACCATCAAATAATATTGGCTCGTTATCAAAGACTGGGAAGACCATACCAGCTTAACATGAGAACTACAAGAAGGATCCCACACATGAAACAAATCACCACCAAAAAATCCTTCAAGATAGATTGACATCACACAACAACCCAACCCACCCGACCAAGGAAAGGATAAAAATACACAATCGGACTCTGAATAGGAGGCTAAAGGAAACCAAGGCAAAAAAGAATCAGACAAAGGATCTTGTGGAGACAAAGATGTAGGAAACAAAATGGAGCAACAAAATATAACTAAGGAAAATAATAAATCCACCACTACAAAGTCAATCACATTCATAGCATTCAAACTAGTGGGATCAACAAAACCACCATCAAAAACAAAATTCGACCCAACAGTCGCGTTAGATGAAAAAATAATCGACTTGTATAATGAAGTATCCAAAGAAGCAAAAAATATGTGGGAAATGGCCATGAGTGAAAGGACATGAATTAAATCAATAAGGATCAAGGAGAAACAAACAATAAATAATTATATTAACCTTACATAAGAACAATTGGGAATTAACCATCTGACGGAAGGAGTTGACCCTCTTGTTGCAATGAGGATCCTAATCCAAGAATTCATATCTGCTAGAGAAAATAATCAGGAATAAATTCAATACTTAAGGCAAGAAAATAAAAAACTCAAATAGATGCATAACAGGGCAATAAGAGATAGCCAATTTGGGTTAGCCCAACAAACAACAATGATTTTGCAGTCTGAGCTAGAGAAGTTTTAGGCAATCTAAAAACAAGTCGAGGTATCCAGCTCACAAGAAACCACCTTAAGAACATTACTCAACAACTAGCCAACATATTTTTCTGCCACATTCAACAAGCTCAAAATGCAAAAAAATGTAATTGCAGACCTAAAAATAGCCCGACGTGTCACCACCGAATATATCCAAACAAGTTATATCCATCCAATTAGAGAAAGAAAAAGTGAATGATATAGACCTGACACAACAATAAAGAGAATGGTTGCACGAAGCAAGAAAATCCTAGATGATAATAGACCAAGCGACAAAACACCTTGACAAAATAAAAGAAAAAAATGAAGAAATAAAGAAAAATGTCAACCCAGAGTTGACCACAGTAAATGAAGTACCTCTGACAGAAAAGCTATAACTTTTGAAAGAAATGAAGACAATGGAGATAGAGGATCAACATTTAGTCGATGAATGACGAATGTTCTCCAGTATTCTACTACATTTGGCCCTGCCCATTTATCAAACAACATTTGAGAAGTTACCAGAGTCCCCTATAGAACAGTTAGAAGCACCATCAACATATTGACAAACCTATCAGTTCTTCAATCCTGCACCTTATAAATCAAACATGTTGGTCATCAGTCATAAATCCATAACCTCATAAATAATCATTGAAGGGTTTGAGAAATTGCATGTTCCAATGATATTGACAACCCTATAAGTCGACGTAAAAATCCACAAGAGGAAGGTCCCTTAGGATACAAATGTGCAACCAATGAAACTAGCAAAAAATACATGAAGTAGATAAATTACAGAAGGACCTAACATCAACTTTCTCTTCGATATTATTTTTCTCATTATCATTTTGTAATAAACTCAATGAGGCCATAATAGATTTTTTTTTGTATTTTATCACACTCCCCCTCTTGCTCGGGACGAGCAAGGAATTGAGGAGGGGGGGTTGTTGTGGGGGTTAGTCGGCCCCATCGACTAGACCCGCCAGTCGACTAGCCAAGTTGATTGTAGTAGTCGTTTAGGAATTCTATCGAATAGACAATTAACACCGACTGACCAATTAAGGAATGTAACTAACTAGTAATTGTATCTCTCTCTCTCTCTCTCTCTCTCTCACACACACACACACACACACACACATGCTATCATGTAATGGAAAGAGAGGAGAGGTCGTTCTGGACTAATATATAATAAAATCTATTGATGGTTCTCCCCCCATTTGTGTATGTTCTTCTATATGTCTGTGTGCTCTTGTATATAATGTTGTAGTGTATAATTCTCTATGTAAGGATATGTTGGCAACCTTCTCATACTTTCCCTTAGACTACAACAACTGTAAAACATAGTAGTAAGGACAATGAATTTCCTTTAAAGATAGAAGAGGTGTCCAATAGTGAAAACATGTTTTAATATTGAATGGGTGAAAGGTTGATATCATTTTCCAAGGCAGAGGGAGTGAGTAATATTGATGGCATTGAGTATATATTTTGTAGTGGAAGAGGAAGAAAACATATCAAGAGGAGGTGTTTCAAAACACTAAGAAGATTATTAAAACCTAGAAAGGCCTCATTCATAGCATTATAATGTTGTACCATATCTTGTAAATATATATTGCATAGAAATAGTAAGAACACTTCATGAGGAGTTGTTTCAAAACACTAAGAAGATTATTAAAACCTAGAAAGGCCTCATCCATAGCATTATAATGTTGTACCACATCTTGTAAATATATATTGCATAGAAATAGTAAGAATACTTCATAATCTCTTATTGAAAGATTGCAACTATTCTATTATCCAACATGTAATTTTCTCTTATTTCTAAAAGAGTGAAAAAACCATTATCTGTTGGATTTCCCATTTGGGTTTCCAGGGTATATATGCCTTATTGTTGTATGAGTGCTTGTTTAATTCAAAATTGTTTTATAGATTTAAATTTAGTTTGCAAGTTTTATTGCAGTCATTTAATACAACGAAATAATAAGCATAAACATATCAATTTAAATTCTTCATTTTAGTATCTATGTTGGTGAGAAAGACGACCCACAGGCCTATTGTTTACAATTTACAAATTAGGAGAACTCACCCTCAAGGAAGGCGCTTACTTATATTATCTATGGAATACACATAGGGGAGCTTTCCCTTATAAAGGGTTGTGGATTGTAGTGGTTAGGGAATCCTCAAAGCCCATATAAAGGGTCATAGAGGTAAGGTAAAGGAGTAGATGGTAGCTACACTAAGTAGGCTAAGGCCTTAATAAATCTATTAGGAAAAATTTGAAGTCTAAAATGGGATTTCCAAATAAACACACTAAGATAATAAGAGCATATTCTACATCACACAATGTTCTAGGTATTATTGATTATTTCTTAGTAACTTGGGGTTAATGTAGAGTTAAATTGTTAGGATTTAAAATAATTATAAGCTTAGATTATTGTGCACTAATATAAAAAGAGTTTAAATTCTTGCATATACATAATAAATGACAAGTTTAATAATAAATAAATAAATATAAAGTTGTAATTATATAGAAAACAAAACTCATTTCATAAACATATAAGGTTTTACTATGTAACGTACCCAACCACCAACATGCTAGCCACGTTACTTCAAATTGCACTTCAAGAACTAATTTAAAATTATGATAACAATTAATTAATAATGAAGCATGGAAGAAATGCAATAAGTGCACATGAAAAAATCAAGATTCATGCTAGACTTAAATAGAGTGATTAATCATGCCATGCACAAGAATAACCAACAAGCAGACACATTAAAATACATATCTCAGAGATAATAATTAATACATGACGGAAATAACTATACATGCAAAGGAAACCATAATAGAGAGCAGTTATCTTAAACAAAACGAATCATCAACTGACCACAGACCAAGGATGTTCCACCCAACCTTAGACATTGTTGTTTCAAGTATCGACAATAGGTCACCCTCGATTCAGGGCTATGAATCCATAAGGAAGGGTTCCAAAGCGACACTTACTTTCCCAAACTAGTCAACACTCAATCTCTCATAACTTTCTCAACACACAAAAATCCAAAGTACATCAGTTCTCTTCACTCCAACTTGCACCACCCAAAGACAATGAACCCCCTTCACTGCCACATAATCCCTTAGGTTGTTCACTTCTTTCCATGGATCCAATGCATCTGGTCAAGAATATCCATGATAGTACTTTCATTATTTGCAGTTGTGAATAAGGTTTAGCACATGTCAATGGATCTCACACATACAAGAACCAATTCATGGCTGGTATACACCAGTAATTACCACATCCAAAAAAACAATGGCTTCTTTCCTCAACAATTTTTTCCCATGTCCCAACCAAGAACCAAAATGAATGAGGAATAATGAACCAAATGATAGAGTGAAAGAGTCAATGAAGAAGAACCCCCAAACAACTCACAAAGGGGGTTTATATACTTACATGAAATCAAGAACCACACGGCCTTCCCCCCAAGAAGCTCATGTAACCACTTTTCTTAATTAAAACCAAGATGGGTAAATAAAATATAATAAAAATAGTTATCCCCTTTAGTCCCCCTCTCTCGTGGAATCATATCCTCCTATAACTATTGTCCTTATCTGTCTTGCAGCCAACGATGTATTTTATTATTTGCAAAGTTCAAATTATTACATTTCTTAGGCACTCTGGCCTCTTTTAAATGTTTGGGAACTTCGTCCTTTCATCAAACAATAAAATACATTATTATTATGGGGACTCAAAACCGGGGTATTACATTCCCCTCCCTCTTATTTTGGCATTGTCCTCAGTGCATATACAAAACATAAATCAAAATTTTAAAATTCTTCAAAAAGTCGCGGTTACTCTTCCCACATGGAATCTTCATGCTCCCAAGTAGCATCTTCGGTATTGTAGCAGGTCCACTAAATGTTTACATGTTCTATGACTCAATTCCAGACCATTTTGACTTTTTTGTCCAATATGCACACCAACTAGATCTAAAAGTCTCCTTCTGGATCCACCTGAATAAAATTCCAATCAATAACATGGTTAGGATCATGTAGATATCTTTTCAGCAAAGAAACATTAAATACATTATGCACATTCATGGAAGCATGCAATGCAAACATGTATTCAATTGGCCCTATTCTGTCTAATATCTCAAATGGGATGATGTATACTAATGTATGTCGCAATCATGAGATGTACTCTTCTACTGAGTGCATCAACAACTTTATTTTCTTTTTTTTTGATATGCTTGATGCCAAATTCATACTCACTTAAAAAATCCATCCATCTTGTATACCCAACATTTAAATTTGGTTGTTCAAAAAGATATTTCAGACAACTATGGTTTGTCCTTAGTTCACATCTCTTTCCCATGAGATAATGCCTCCACATCTTCAATGCATGAACTATGGAAGCAAGCTTCAAATAATGTGTGGCATAATCCCTCTCATGTTCTTTAATCTTTCTGGACTCATAACTAATGGAATATCCATTTTCAGTGAGGACTCCACCAATTCCTTCCTTGCATGCATCTGTACACACCACAAAATTCTCATTTGGATCAACAATATTTAAAATAGGTTCACTAGTAAGTCATTCTTTCGGAAAATTAAAGTTCTCTTCACACGTTGTTGTCCATTCAAATTTAATTCCCTTCTTTTGTTAAGAAGTGATGGGATGAGCAATTTTAGAGAATATTTATATAAACCTCCTATATTATCCGTCTAATTCCATGAAAGATCTGACTTTTGAAACATTCCTGGGTGTTGGCCATCCTCTAATGGATTCAATCTTCTATGGATCCACTGCTATACCTTCTTCGGAAATAATGTTCCCCAGATAATGGATCTAATATTGGTAAAACAAACACTTTATTAACTTGTCATTAAACCGATGTTCCCTTAGTACTTGAACCCCAACCTCAAGTGATGTTCATTATCTTCCTCGGACTTGGAATAAATAAGTATGTCATCCAAGAACACAATGACAAACTTATCCAGATAATTTATGAATATGCCATTCAGTAAGCACATAAAGACAACTGGTGCATTGGTCAATCCAAATGGAACCACTACAAATACATAATGTCCATACATGGTTCTAAAAGTTGTCTTATTGATGTCTTCTTCCTTTATTCTTACCTGGCGGTAGCCTAATCTCCAGTCGATTTTTGAAAATATCGTTGTTCCGCTTAGTTTATCAAATAGTTCATCAATTCTGGGTAGAGGGTATTTGTTCTTCACAGTGGCTTTATTCAACTGTCTAAATTCAAAACACAACCTCAATGTTCCATCCTTCTTTCTAACAAAGAGTATTGGTGCTCCCCTAGGTGAAACACTTGGGCATATGTACCCTTTCTCCAAAAATTCTTCTAGCTTCATTTGTAATTCTTTTAATTCTGGTGTATTCATTATGTAAGGTGTTTTTGATATTGGGGTGACTCCTGGTACTAAATAAATAGAGAAATATATTTCTCTCTTTGGTGGAAATCTTCGTATTTCTTGGAATACATATTCAAAATCTTTCAAAACTAAAAACGCTTAAAGGTTTGGCCCTTTTGTCTTTTATGCCTCCTCCACATGAGTTGCATACAATTGACATCATTTCCTGAAACACCTCTTCAGTTGTAAATCTGAAATTTCCCTTATAGAAATGGGTCTTGGAATTCCTTCATAGTGCTTTATTTTTCTTCTTCATGAAGACATATAAATGTCTTGTTATGAAAATGTAGGACAACATGATTTTGTTCCAACCAATCCATTCTGATTAGTATATCATAAGATCCCAATGGTATGATATTTAGGTTAGGAATTTTATTTACTGCATTCAAATTTATTGGATAACCCCTGGCACTCTCATTGATTCTTCTTTTGGTTCCAGTGGCTAGATGAACCAAAATTGACTTTTCAATCTTAGTTTTCTCCAAATGAAATCTATCCACTATTTTAAGATCAATGTAACAATGGGTTTCTCCGGAATCAATAAAAATAACAATTTGATTAATGATATTAGATCCCCCCTCAATCATATGGGATTGATGTTCTACTTGTCGATCCTCTAAGGCTGCATATATTCTTGGAATACTTTTTCCCATGTCTTCTACTACTGTGGCCTCTTGTATGTTACGCATGGTCTTCATTTTGTCTTCTCTGTGAAGACAATCCTTGTACATGTGATCATCTTTGCATCCCCAAAATTTTAATGGTGGTATTTCACTTTTTCCCAAGGAGTCTTCTCTCTTGGATTCATTCTTAGTAGAATGATCTTGTTGATTTGTATTAGAAATTTTTTTGTTGAAAGGAGGTTTGAATCCCTTCCTTCTCTGATCATATTTCTCTTCTTCTTATCCTTCCAATATTTCTGCAAGTATTCTTTGTCTTTTCCTTGTTCATACAGGTACTTATCCTTCCTAATGGTCGGTATCAAACTCCTGGGCTCATCATATTGAATTTTATCTTTATAAAATGATGGCAGACCAATCAAAAACGCCTACATCTTCACCTTCTAATCCTTGATAAACCCCACATACTTCATTAATCCCAAGAACTTCTTTTCATATTATGCCATGGTCATGCTTCCCAATTTGAGTTCAAATAACTCTTACATTTTCTTGTCATAGAAGTGCTCTAGAAGATACTCCTTCTAAAAATATCTCTTGAACTGCTTCCAAGTGATCCTTCTCTCATTAATGTGTTCAAGTTGCTTCAATTGATCCCACCACATAGAAACTTTTCCATGCAAATGGTATGAGGAAATCCTGGCTTGTAGGTTAGATGTATAGTTATGCAACTGAAAATAATTCCTAATTCCAAGCAACTATTCTTCAACATCATCTTCCCTTTCTCTTTCACCATCAAAGGATGATGGCTTAAGCTTCCTCATCTCTCCCTACAAGCTGTCAAATTCATGTCTTCTTCTTTGGTTCTTAGCATGAAACATTTTTGGACTACTTATGTAGTCTTCAGATGCATAAAATTCCCTTTCTAAGTAAGGAGGTGAGTGATGTCTATGATTTCTTCTAGCACTTCTTGAATGACCAATTATTCTGTAGTTATCTATTCTTTCATGATGTATTCCTTATTCCTCTTGTCTTGAGTCTGATCCATTCTTTGCTTGCCTCTGCAATTGATTTATGCTTCACATCATTGGAGGATTGATTTGGTTGTGCTCTCTCATTTTTTTCTCATTTTCTTCTTTGTAACTATGCACTTTTATTCAGCCCACAGGGGTGTGGTCTAGTGGCAAGTGGACGTGTTGTTAAGGATTTCGTGCTGCTAAGCGGGTTACGAGTTCAAACCTCGTCTTATCTAGAGGCCAGGTTTTCAGGCAGTGTGGTTCTCCCTATGGGTTATAAGGCAACCGATGGGATTCGACCCCATGTCACATGAGAGAGATACCACCATCATTACCGATTCCCCTAGATAAAAAAATAAATAAATGATAATAAGCTATGCACTTCTATTCTCATGCTTCTCATCGTCTCTATTATTGTCTCTTGTTTCCCTCTTCTCTTGTTCCCATTTGATTTTGTCTATGCATTACCAACACTGATATTTTGACCTTTGGATTCTCTCTCATGACTGAAGGCTCCCTCTCCTTTCTCCATGTCCAAAATATGAATTATTGTCTTGAACTAATATGTTTATATCCCCTAATTATTAAAAATTTGCAAGCAACCATTTTTGTTAGAATTATACATATTGTAAAAAATTGTCAATTAATGCCACATGTCCTTTTTCTTCTCAACTCATGAAGAATTATATCATAATTCTCAAAATTCTCCAAATTCTAGGTTATTCTCCTTTGAATCACATTTCCAACGACTATACTCATGCCTCATTCTGATCTCTAAGATGAAAGGTATGGCTTTCCGACAAAGCCATTTTCACCCCATTTGTGCATTTTCTCCATTGGTGTAATTTTATTGAAAGGCCAACTTCTATCAACTACAGAAGAAAATATGCCAGGGAATAGAGAAACTTTTGTATGAGATATAGATGATAATAATTACAGGAAATTCTTAACAACTCTCATATTTTCAATTTGATGCTCTAGTAAAAAACTGTAACAATCTGGAAATGACAACTTTGTCATTTTCACCCTATTTTCTAGACTAGATTTTTTTTATCAAAACTGACTATCTCTCAATTTGTGCACTTCTAGAAAAATTTCACTAAACCAAATTTGTTTTTGTTAATGATTATATAAAAAGTTGAGTAAATAAAATTTTCCATTTTTGTGATATGAAGTCACTTTTCCTCATCTAAAAATATCAAAAATCTCCAAAAAGTGGCCCAGAATACTGGATTTTGGCCTATTTAAACATCCCCATAGAATTTATTCAATTCCTTCATATATTATTTCCATGTCTACTTTTTGGACTCTCTCTAAGAATTTCAACTTAATCTGGATCTCTGCTAATGATTTGGACCTAGATCTTTAAAAACATCTATTTTGCAATTTCTGACAAATCCAAGAACAATATCCCTCTATTGAACTTTTCTATATCTCTTGTCTATGGAAAAAACCAATAAGTTTCATCCCAATTTGACTTAATATGATCTAGTTATGGGTAAAATAAGAAAATGGCTCCAAAAATTTTCTTAAAATTAATGGACAGTCTTTCCTACGCGACAATCTGCACCGTCGATCTCAAAATTAGGTGATATCTAAGTTGTTGATCTATCAATGTTTCCCAAAATTTCGATCCGACCATCGACTATCAACCCTTCTCCCTTGGAAAACAATTATAACACATCTTTGAACCGATCAACTCGACCATCAATCATCAGTCGTCGATGATTCCCATTGGCGGTTGAAACACTCTCTCCATTTCAGCCGACCTGATCTTCAACCATCGATCATTCTTGTTGACTAATGTACACACTCCTCTAATTTGACCAGCCCGACCATCGACCATCGACCGCTTCTATTAGCTGACGTGGAATGACAGATGGATGCTTACGTGACATGACATGTAGACTCTAACATGGAATTTTGGCTGACATGGAATGAAACATGGATGGTGATGTGGCATGACACATCATCACTATCATTCCTTCATTTTCCATCAGTCATCGAATCAATCGACACCCGACCATCGACCCATCGGTCATTGGAAATTTCTCTTACTCAATCAAAACACTTCTCCAAATCGGTCGACACCCAACCATCGACCCATCGATCATCAAAAATATCTCTTGATTGATTGAAACATTTCGATAAATTGGTCGACCCGACCATCAGTCGTCGACAATATTTGTTGGTTAACAAAACACTCCGCCAAATCAGTCGACCCGACAATCGGTCGTTGGCGAATTTCGTTGGTGGCTAAAACACTTCGCCAATCTGACCGACCCAACCATCTACCATCGACGAATTATGTTGGAAGATAAAACACGTCACCATTCTAACCGACCCGACCATCGGTCGTCGGAGAATTTCGTTTGTGGATAAAACAATTCTCCAATTTGGTCGACCTAACCATTAGTCATTGATGAATTTTCTTGGCCAACTCCAACACTTGGAAATTTTTTGACTGAAACTCAAATGAATATGGGTTGTCCATTTTCCATTCTAAATGATCTCAACCATTGATCTGATCCATTTTATAAACCCCTGAAAATGAATCTCAGTGGTCGATTCTTTCATTTTTTCCAACGCCAAAAACAGATCTCGACCGTCAATCTTCCCCCTTTGCAAAACTATGAAAACTTTATAAGTTTTTAAGTTTACCATAACGAATAGAGGCCATTGATCTCGATATATAACACAGTATCAATTGTTGAATCATTAAACTCTTTCCAGTGTTACAACAACCATTAAAATATGAATTTTGACCTTCCGGGTTGAATTCAACTCGACAACTCGGCCGATCGAATCCATTAAACATCTTAGACAACTTATTTAAAACTCAAATCTACTCACAAAATTGGGGATTTCTCTCTAATAATTTTTCAATTTTCCCCAAATTTCCATAGACCAAAATATGCAACGACGAATTTCCCAAATACGCACTCGTCCTAGCCCATACCAGTCCAATGTTTTAACTCGAAGCTTTGATACCACTCTGTAACGAACCCAACCACCAGTAGGTTGGCCATGCTAATTCAAATCATACTTCAAGAAATTATTTTGAATTCTGATAACAATTAATTAATAAAGAAGCATGAAACAAATGAAATAATCGCATATGAAAAAATCAAGATTCATGTTATAATTAAATAGAGTGCTTAATCATGCCATGCGCAACAATAACCAACAAGCATGCACATTAAAATGCATATCTTAGAGATAATAATTAATACACAACGAAAATAAATATACAGGCAAAGTAAACCATGCCAGAGAGAACTTATCTTAAACAAAACCAATCACCAACTGGCTGCAGACCAAGGATGTTCCACCCAACCTTAGACATTGGTGTTCTNCTAAGTCTCAACAGTAGGTCACCACCGAGATAGGGGTATGAATCCACAAGGACGGGTTCCATAGCGACACTTAGCTTCCCAAACCAGTCAACACTCAAGCTCTCATAGGTTTCTCAACACACAACAATCCAAAGTACACCAACTCTCTTCTCTCCATCCTGCACCACCCAAAGACAATGAACCCCCTTCATTGCTACACGGTCCCTCAGGATATCCACTTCCTGCTAGGTCTCTAGTGCATCTAGTGAAGAATATCCATGTTGGGACTCTTAGGATTTGTAGTTGTGAACAAGGTTTAACACATGCCAATGCATCTCAGTCATATTGGCACCAATTCATAGCTGGATAACACTAGTAATTACTACAACCAACAAAGGAATGGCTTGTTTCGTCAACAATGTGTTCCCGTGTCCCAACCAAGAACCATAATGAATGAGGAATAATAAACCAAATGATAGAGTGAAAGATTGAATGAAGAACAAACCCCAAACAACCCATAAAAGGGGTTTATATACTTACATGAAATCAAGAACCACATGGCCTACACTCGAAGAAACTCATGTAACCACTTTTCTTAATTAAAACCGATATGGCTAAATAAAATATAATAAAAATACCTAGCCCCTTTATACTGGATCTTTCGGAATCATAGCCTCCTATAACTCTTGTCCTAGTCCACCTTGCAGCCATCAATGTATTTTATTATTTGCAATGTTCAAAGTATTACATTTCCTAGGAACTCCATCCTCTTTTAATTATTTGGACACTTCGACCTTTCATCAAATAAACAAAATACATTATCTTTATGCGAACTCATAACTGGGGTATTATATACTACTTTCACACATGTATGTTTTCATCAAAATATTCTTTTTTCGTTCTTTCAACAATAAGAATAAATATGAACAAAGATAATCTAAAGTGTATTGATTTTTTTTTATATCTTCGATATATTTCTAATAGTCTAAATAGTGTCAAAAACGAAGGTCAAGGAAAAACATTTTGGTTAGTTTTTAAAATAACTCTTTCAACATATTATTCTTTTATTATCTCGGAAATACGTAAAATGTTGTAAACCAAATAAAACATTCATAACATCAAAGTTGTGCATTTCTTCAAGATCTTTCCATCAGTCAAACAAGTGTAAAAAATAGAGATTAGGGTAAAATGTTATGTTAGAAGTATCAATAGATTCCTCAATAACATACGTTTTATTACAAATATAATATTTTATTATTAGATATAATATTATGATATAGTTTATGATAGTTTTTTTACAAAAAATTATTATATTTCTAATAAAAAATGGGTGCAACTTGTACAATAAATGAGTGCAAAATTATGGGAATATTTTCTATATCTTGTTCTTGTCCCTCCCTAAATGGGGTGGGAAGCACTTAGACAATGAGCTTAATTTTTCTTCATGTACTTATATCATTCTTTGAAGTACATGGATAAATCTTCATAATTTTATTGCAAATAAATTTCTTAAAAAACACATACTAGTAAAGTTTCCATTGTCGGTGCCAACTCATATATTCTCTAACCTAAGGTGGGGATTTATGTGTTTTCTTCTTTTTGATCTCTATTCATTCTTTTAATTTTTCTTGAAAAGGTGTAATAAAATCCTATGGGTTTAGGGCATTCTCTTGTGGCCTCATCTCCGTCTCCTTGAATGGGGGCTTGTCTTTCATTTGTTCCATTTTTATGGGAGGTCTTGGGAGAGTATGATTCTCTTCTTTTGAAAATTATGCTTAGTGGTTTCTATGCTTAGCAAGGCTCAAAGAAATATATAGATTCAATTGAGATTGCTCTTCCATTGTTATGATTAGAGTATTTGGCAATAAGAGTGGTCATTTTTTTAAACCCGAGGTTTTCAAATTAAAATATGTAGTGAATGATTTCTCAAGGGCAGGTTTCATATTCTATGGTTAATCAGTTCTTCCCTCAGAGGAGAGGTTGGTTGTATCTCATTCAGCGCTACCCTTTCAAGGACCTATTCTATTGGGTGCAAGGCTTTGAGTTGGGATTTGGCCTACAATAATATTATGGTTCATTATATGGTGTTGATAGGATGCCCCTACCCACCCCTACCCACCAAGTGATCTAAGAATATCTCGATGGCCACCCACCTTGTTCAACTGGCTCAAAATAGTTCTTTGGGAACTTACTATTTTTAGCAGGTTTTCAGTTTCTGAACTTCTGAGGCCATTTTGAGGGCCTAAACGATGTTTTTTCGTGATCATGAACCTCAATGATGGCGAAATGTTTTGATTGAGCCCCATAAATTAATCCCCTCGTCAATACCTTTCCAACGAGCTATCATGCACCCTAAACGAAGATCATATGCAAAAGTTACGACCCCGAGAAATTGATGTACTAACTTACCCCAATGGGGCCCACATGACTTTTGGTGCTTCATCTCCTAGGGTTAGGTTTTTTGGATGTCTAGGGTTTTGGATTTCATGTTTATTGTAAAAATGCCTTCAAAGCCTCATTGTACTCATCTTCTTGTGAATGAGCGTAGCCATCACATCTCTTCTCAAATATAAGTTGCTAACATTCTAGCAAGCTTGTCTTAGAGTGCATTTTACAGTTTCAACATATTTTTTATTTAATAGAAGTCCAATTTTACTGTATCTCTGTTGTTATTCACCATGTCTTTGTGTTAATATTATAAATCCGTGTTTTCATTTCGTTCTTCTCATAAATATGGATTAGTGGTATCAGAGTGGTCTTCTCCTTGTCATTTTTTAGTGCATGTCCCCGACGAGGTCAGGGTATAGAGAGTTGGGTCTTGAGATTGTTTCTCTTGAGGAAAAATACTCTCGCACGCCTAAGAAACCTTCCATGGAGGGCGAAAATAAAGATGACAGGACATGAGGTCCTTTCAAAATGTTGCTCGAGGAATCCCTCGAGGGACAGAGGAACGAGGTGATGGACAACTTTGCACAAATCATTCAACGACTATTGACAAACGATGCATCTACCTCGAGCAGAGGTGTTGCCCCCTTCAAGGTATATATCAACTTTGATATTCCTATATTTGAAGTTCAGATAGAAACAGATGTTGTAAACAAATGCTTGAATTTGCTAGAAGGGTATTTTTCTGTCCATAACTTTTCGAATAGAGAAAAGATTACTTTTGCGCTCCTCAAAGTTTCCCCCCATGTCAAAGATTAGTGGGAGACTTTCTGTGAGAAAAAGGCAGTGGAGGAACCCTCATTATTTATAGTCACACTTACTTGGGAATCCTTCAGGGATGTTATTAAGGAACAATACTACCCTGTTGGAAGTTATGACGACCTGTATACAAAATGGACCACACTGCGGCAGGAAAGGGACCAAGAAGTGCCAAAGTTCACAAATATATTCCATACCTTGCGCACCAAGATGGGTATCAAATATTCTGAGTGACATATGGTTCTCAAGTATCGCGGTGTTCTGCATAGATACATCCAAGAAGAAATGGAGTTTTTGGACATCTCGTCCTTAGGCGTGACCTATCGATGTGCCATCAAAATCGAGTAGAAGCTTAAACAAAAGATGTGGCAATTCAGGTCTAGGAACCCCTCATAGCAAAATCAGGGCAAGGGTAGCCCCAACTCGCAGAAAAAAGGACATAACAAAGATGGAAAGCCTCAGGAAAACTAGTCGAAGTCGTAAGCAAAGAAGGACAACAGAAAGACGAAGAAAGATACCGAGAAGTGGTGCGACTTCCATAAGAGCCCCTTTCATAACATTGTTGATTTCCACTCAAATCAGTCATTGGTGGAAAAGGTGAAAGCCTTTGAATCATATGCAGGCTCTGACTTTGGGTTAGAACTAGAAAAGGGGAGACAGATCATTGACGCGGAACCCAGTGCCACCGTTACTACCACAAAGATCCAGCCCGGTGAACCTGATGAGCCATAGGAAGGTGAGCACCTCTTTCATTCATAGATGTGGGTGAGAGGCACTTCGCTACACTTCATCATTGATAGTGATAGCCAGAAGAACCTTATCTCAGCATAGGCCGTCAAGTAGCTATCCCTTCCGACAACGCTACACCCACAACTCTACACCATCAGATGGCTCTACCAAGGGAGTGATCTTTGCGTTAGCCAATAGTGTCTCATGTTGTACGACATCAAGCCATTCAAATATGTGTTATTGTGTGATTTTTCTCCCCTTGAAGTTTGTGATGTTATTTTGGGCCAACCTTATTTATGGAAACATCATGTTGAATATGAGTCTAGGCCTCACAGTGTTATTATTACTTTCAACAGGAAATTGTACAGGATACCCGAGGTAGTCCCACCTAGTTGCATTTCCTTGATCTCTTCCAAGCAATGCAGGAAATTCATCTCTCAGAACAGGAAGTTTATATTCTTCGTGATTCGCTCTCAGAGTGAGCGAAACATTGTAGCCACATCCACGGCCTCCATGACCGACCTCTCCACGCAAAATAAGAAAGTGGACAAGGTCATGGAAGAATACAAAGACATCTTCTCCTCACCTACTAGGGTACCTCTACACTGTCAGGCCAAGCATTCCATTGATCTAACCCCCAACGCACCGCTACCCAATGGACCATTCTATCGTCTCTCTTTGTTAAAAAATGAGGAGATCCATTGTCATATCCAAGAACTTCTCCACAAGGGGCACATCCAACCCAACTCATCGCCTTGTGGTTGCTCGATTGTGCTTGTGCAGAAGAAAGATGAGACTTGGCGACTCTACATTGATTACCAGGCCCTAAATAAAATAACAGTCAGGAACCAGTACTCGATTCTCCGAATCGACGATCTCCTTGATCATCTCAAGGGAGACAAATACTTCAGTAAGATTTATTTGAAGTCTGGCTACCATCAGGTCCCAATAGAGAAGAAATATGTATGAAAGAATGCCTTCAAGACAAAAGAAGGTATTTTTGAATGGTTGGTCATGCCCTTTGGTTTGACAAATCCCCCAACAACTTTCATGAGGATTGATGGACGATATCTTGTGGGCTTTCACCAATTCTTTTGTAGTGGTGTACCTGGATGACATCCTCATCTACAACAAGACTTGGGCGGAACACTTACAACACATTCAGCAGGTTCTGCACAATCTGCGGCAACACAAGCTATATGCCAACTTGTAAAAATTCTCCTTCGGCATGGACATATTCCACTACCTAGGATTCATTGTTGATGCGCATGGTGTTCATGTGGATCCAGCTAAGATCCAAGTCATCCGTGACTGGCCAGCCCCAACCACGCTCACTGAGCTTCAGAGCTTCTTAGTCCTTGCCAATTTCTATCGCAGGTTTGTGTTGGGATTCTCACATATTTCATGGGCCCTCAACCAAATAACCAGAGGTCGTGGTAAGGAAAAATTTGTGTGGGGCCTGTCCCAACAAAAAGTGTTCGATGATCTAAAGTAGTGCTTGTGCTCCGCCCCAGTTCTTTCCTTACCTGACCTACAACGACCTTTTGAGATCGAGATAGATTCTTCAGATTATGTTGTGGGCATAGTCATCACTCATCACGACCACCCCGTGGCCTATCATAGTGAGACACTATGATCAAGAATTGGATATAGGGACCAAAATGGGTCTAGGAAGGCCTAAAAATGAAAGTGCTCGGAATGGCTTCAAAACAAACGTGTGTGTAGGCCTCATCGATACGAACCCAACACAACTTGAACAGGCTCAAACGGATGTCATATGCAAAAGATATCGCGGTATGTTCGTTTCCTCAAACAAGCAAAACAAAAGTTGATTGTACAGTCTGTATAGTGTTGACATGGAAGATGACTGTACAGGTTGTACGGTCATACATCTGATGTGGCAGGGTGCGTTGGCACTGACATGGGTAGGTGTATATGTGGACGATTCATATCGTGACACGTTGCACCACTGCAAGAGTGACATGTGGCACGAGCTAGCGTGGCAGGTACAGTTGGCATAGGCTGACATGGAAGGTACAAGTGGCATGCTAACTGGGTTGGAAGTTGTGCAAATCATATCATGACATGTGGAATTCGTCTGGGCAAATGGTGTGGTGCCACGTGGCCCAGTCCTGGGCTGCCACATGGCACCCATTTATTGGTTCGTTTGTATTGGCAGAAGTTGGAGTCCACCGAGGTTGAACCCGTGACCTCTGGTCCAGGTGGCGAAGGGTTTGGCAGGGGTCGGGATACCAACCCGCCTGCATTAATCAATGTATACCATATTCCAAAACTTATATTTAAAGTGGATTGTGTTGACCGTTGGGCGGAGTAAAGGGTTGGGGTTTAACCCCAGCCCCCAACGTAACTACACGGAACCATACCATGTAACCATGTTGTATATTGTTTCGGCGCGGATGTGTAGGGTTGGTCCCCGGTCGATCGAGCTAGCCCGCCGACCAAGGCACGTGACCAGGACCTAAGACCGGTACCTAAACCACATTCAAAGTGCGTGGAAGGTAAGGTTGTGGCCACATGGGCCAAGCACATATGATCAAGGGCCGACGGTTAAGGGGCTAAGGACCAATGCACCGGTCGAGGGCCACATGGAGGGAGACCACATGACCAGGAGCCCAGGAAATCGGGGGTTGTGCCCTTTATTTTCCCAAAAGTGGGTTTTATACCTTGTATTATGATTTTTATTTGATTGTTTCAGCAGATTTGGGAGATTTAGTCCATTTTTGGAGGATATTGGGCCCTTTTTTAGGCCAGATCTTGGGGATAAGTTGGGAGGTTGTTACCCACTTCAATCCTATATAACCCATAGGTTCTTGAAGCCATGGGAGGAGGTTCAGAACAAGAAAATGCTGAAGAATTTTTTAGCCAAAGCCATTTTTATGCAGGGAAGCCATTGAGGAGAGCACATTTGCAGGCCATTTCTGGGAGCTTCATTCATCTGTTTTCAGCGTCGTTAGTTTTTTTGGGTTCTTGAGATATTGTAGAACATGACCAGATCAGTTTGTAATCCTTTTGAAACTGTTATGATGTACATTTAAAGATTCGAACATAAATAAGAAATCCTCACCCACTTAGACAAAGGCCCGGAGATGTAGGCGAGATTGTCGAACTCCGTTATCACTTTGGTGTTTATGGTTTGTTATTCTTCATGCTTATCTTCATATATGTATATTTCTTAATGTCTTCTATGTTTATTCATTAATTCTTCCTCTTTTATCAGTTTCCTAAATGGTTAATTAATTCATGCTTTAAAACTCAACCATTGTCGTTAAAAGATATTTTTGGATCACACTATCAGATGTCATCCGTAAGTACCCTACTTATGACAAATAAATGTACTCCATTGTGAAAGTCTTCCACCTGTGGAGGTATTACATTATCGGGAAGGAGACAATCATCCACATTGATCATAAGTCGTTGTAGTTCATGCAGACACAAGGAAAATTGTAGAATGACCGCCATCAGAAGTGGTCCACATATTTGTAGAAGTTCCACCTCAACATCAATTATAAAACATTGCCTCAACCAACCTCCAGTCTTGAAACTCACCACAATTCTTGATTCTTGCAGCCATGAGACCTCTAGATGGCCCCACCTCTATGAGACAGATCCTGACTTCGCCAACACCTACAAGATGTTGGGTGCAAACACAACTGTCACCAATTTCCATCTCCAGGATGGGTTGTTGTGCCATATGGGCCATCTATGTGTTCCATAAAGTGAGCGAGCGAAGCTGATTTGGGAAGCCCACTACAGTCAGGTGGTAGGACACTTTGGCATCGAAAATACAATGGCAGTGTTGCAACAACATTTCTACTGGCCGAAACTTCGACAAGATGTCAACAAGTATATCTGGTCCTGCATTACCTGTGTTATTGCCAAATCGGCCATTAAGAAACAAGGCATGTACACTCCTCTGCCTATTCTTGACCGTCCCTGGGAATCCATCTCAATGGACTATATGTTGGTCCTTCCATCCACCAAGTGGGGAAATGGATGTGGCTTTTTGGTTGTTGATCGCTTTTCCAAGATGGCGATTATGGCCACCTACAAGAAGAGAATCACAGTGGAGGCTACTGCCAAGCTCTTCTTTGAACGAGTGTGGTTCCGCTTTGTGATCCCACAAACCATTATCTCAGATCGAGACAATTGGTTTCTCAGCACATTCTGGTCGAGCCTCTAGTCACTGTTGGACACCAAGCTCACCAAGTCCACTGCCTTCTACCCCCAAATGGATGGCCAAACCAAGGTCATCAACTGGATGATCATGCATATCCTGCACATATACAATTCCAAGCACCCCTGCACCTAGGATAAGAGTCTTCCCTATGTTCATCATAGCTACAACAAAGCCATACATAGCTCAACCGGCCACAACCCCTTTCAGGTGGGGTTGGGATTTCAACCATTGGGTCCCATGGATGTTGCACTACCCCTTGCGAACACCCAGGAAGACTCATCGCATGCTTCAACTGGAGCTGACAAAGCCACCCGGTTCATTTAGTGGATCCATCACATCCGCCAACAGGTTCAGGATATTTTACAGAAGTTCAATGCCAAGTACAAGCATCACCATGATCAACATCGGGTGCCAGACCAGTTTCAAGTGGGAGACAAAGTTTGGTTGCACTTGTAGAAAGAATGCCTTACAGGGCCTCATCAGAATATTTGTCAACTCCGTTATGGACCCTAAACCATCACCAAGGTTGTGGGTGACAATTCTTTTGAGCTCGACCTTCCCCCATTCCTTAGCTTGCACTCGGTATTCAATGTGGACCTCCTTCGACCTTATTTTCCACCATTATTGGACACCTCGGAGATAGCAGAACAATTGACACCAACGGAGCTCAACCCTGACTGCATGGAACATGCATCCACTGATTAGATCATGGTAACACAGGTCAAGGGAACTCTCCAACAAAGGATCCAACCTTATCGGGTTGTCAAACCAAGGCAACTCCTGCACCAAGGAAAGTGGCTCACCCAAGGTCAAATTTAACAAAAAATTCCTCATTTGATGGGGTCACTCAACGCAATGGAGACCATTGCTTCATAAGGGGGGCAGGATTGATCCAGGAGGATCTCAGTGGCCACACACCTTATCCAATTGGCTCAAAACATTTCTTTGGCAACTTACTATTTTTAGCAGTTTTTCGGTTTCTAGACTTTTGGGGCCATTTTGAGGGGCTAAACGATGATTTTTCATGATCAAGAACCTCAATGATAAACAAAGGCTTTCATTGAGACCCCTAAATGAATCTCCTCTTCAATACCTTTCCAACGAGCTATCGTGTTCCCTAAACAAAGATCGTATGAAAAAGTTACGACCCTGGGAAGTTGATGTACTAACTTACCCCAATGGGGCCCACATGACTTTTGGTGCTTCATCTCCTAGGGTTAGGTTTTTTTATGTCTAGGGTTTTGGATTTCATGTTTATTGTAAAAATGCCTTCAGAGCCTCATTGTACTCATTTTCTTTTGAATGAGCGTAGCCGTCATAGCTCTTCTCAAAGATAAGTTGCCACCATTCTAGCAAGCTTGTTTCAGTCTGCATTTTACCGTTTCAACATATTTCTTATTTAATAGAAGTCCATATTTATTATATCTATGTTGGTATTCACCGTGTCTCTGTATTAATATTATAAATCTGTGTTTACATTTCGTTCTGCTTATAAATCCGGATCACCAAGTGGGTTTTTTCCTTACATCTGGTCCCTTTTATCAACCATCGAGCAATGGGATGAGACATGATGAGTGCCAAAACAAAACCTAAATCTAAATACCAACTATTCATAATTCATGAGTTGTGTCTAGGTAGATTCTTTGGCCACTAGTTATAACTTTACCAAAAATTCCTTGGATAAATCCATTTCCATGCAAATGTGAGCATACGTGATGATTCCTCCCCTTTATTTCTTCACTCCTAAAATGAAACTTGTTGAGGAAATTTTCATTCTCTTTCAAGGAATCAAAACCAAAATATTGGAGAGAAAAGTTAGGGATCCTTACCCATGTTAGTATGAGGGAAAGAGAGTTCAAAGAAGGCTCAAAATTTGATAACCATGACTTCATGCAAATTCCATCATTGCCCTAGAACTCTTGTGTTGAGGATAATATCTTGATCTTTCAATGAGTCAAATTCCACAACAAAAAACCCCATGGAACATGGTTATATGAATGCTTCCACTTTGATTTTCATCTTTTAGGTTAGGAAGATCTATTGATGAATATATGTAAGCTTTGGCTATAGTCATTGAATCTACATATTTTTTTTTGTACTGGCAGAATCAACAGCTTGGGTGGTTCTCGTACTCGCGTGACATAAGGTCAATTCTTGTCTACTACCACTATAACCTCCAGGTGCATCCACACAACCCGCAAGCATGGGGCATGGGTAAATCGAGGTGAGAATTGAACTTGAGACCTCCTTTACATATTTCCTTCCATTTACACGACACTTGCCAATCGATCTACATCCCTACGGGCCATTGAATCTACATATTAGGCCACAACGAAAAAAAAAAAAAAAATCTTAGATTACTACATCTACATCTATTGTAATGAACGATATTGGGACCTCCTAGATCATACAACCATGCCATGGAGGATGAAGGCTAGCTTTCTATATGACTTGAGGTCAATGAATCTTTGAATGACTTGTTCTTCATGCTTGGTGCAAGGAGTGGGTCTGTTTGAACCATTATAGATCTATATGTGACCACGATGGAGTCAAAGGTGTTCATGATAGAGGAGGAGATAGTCTCCAAAGAAAGCACAATATTCGATGTCAACAGGGGCTCGATGGTGGCTATTGGAATTGAGGTCAAAGAGGGACCAAGGGTGGTTACTACATGCACAATGGTACCATAGATATGGAGGGGGTGCAAGTGGTCATATGGAAGTAGCTTGGAGGTATCTAGGGAGAGAACCCTAACTATAACATCCTAAACACAATCGTTGGAATTGAATTGATAAGGTCCAAAAAAGTGGTTATTCAAATAAACATGTATTTTATGCTTCATGAGAGTTAGTTATTGATTAAAGCATTTGATCTTAAAATATTAGGTATCTCTTGAGACAAAATTAGCCAAATACTTAACAACAATGGCGACAAGTCATTGAGCTAACCTTTGAACGTGTGTGTGTGTGTGAGAGAGAGAGAGACAGAGAGAGAATTTTGAAGGTAATGTTAACATTGTTGATACTATAAACTATGGCCAAAAACCATTTTGGAAATCACTATTATCTGAATCACCACAAATTCTTGTGGATGGGAAGAGTGTTATAATTGGTTAACGAAGCAATTATTAATGCATATTACTACAACTATTGCAACAATAGATTGGAGTATCAATGGATTATCCATGGTTGAAAAAGAAGAGTAATCTTGTAACTGACAAATACAATTCCCACTTACCACTTAATTTTCTACAAATAAAGTGAGAAAAATATAATATTATTACTTATTCATCTAATTTCAGGTTACCACTTAATTTTCTATAAAGTTTTTAGAGTTTTTTTTTTAATTAAAAAAAATTCTTCAATACTTCAATACTATTTTGACAACTTTTTCTATAAAACTCCATAATATTTATAATCATTACTTAATTACTAAATATTTATGAAAATTATGTTAATATATATTACATATAAATATACTATATACAATGAAGGATATCCACCTTGCACAAGCTACACCAATGTGTAGATTTATGTACGCACATACGTATCATGGCACAACTTGCAAGACATTGAAATCCATACAATTTATGAATAACAAATATCCCTCACCTACCTCTTACCATGGGAATCTATTAATTTTTTTTTATTTATAAATTGGCACAAGTTGTTATTAGTACATTCGATTTAATATGACATGTTATCCATCATTGATTCAAACAACAATGATTTCATAGCACAAACTAAAAACTATACAAACAAGACATATCAAAAGCATTGAAAGTAAAAGAGAACGATTAGGGGATTAGGGCTAAGTATGTCTTATAATTTTTATCGCTTGTGTTAATAAGGTTATATAAATTTAAATCTTAATTTATAATAAAGAAATGTTTAATGGTTAAGGGTATGTGTTTTTTTTTAAAGAATATAGATTTAGATTGAAAAGGGGTAGGATATGTATACCTTCATAGATTTTAGTAGTCAAATTGTTGTGTAAAAAAAGTCTCGTATCCCACAAACAAGAGAATCTCATAAACCAATTTGATATTTAACTTAATTATTACCTTAAAAATAAATTATTATTATTAAAAAACCTCTAATTTTTTTATAACTAAACAAAAATCAAAATTAATATAAATCATATAGATTATGAGTATTATGAAAAATAACCCGACCAAGATCAAAGTCAATGTAACTCATGCTATGAGTGCAAGTCATTATAGTTAATATTTGGCACGAGTTAAGTGTAGGGTTTGATCAATGGTTAGAGGTTGGCTTTTTCAACACATATTTTGGTGTGAATCTATGGTTATCGGGACATTTTAGGAATTAGTTTCTTCATTTTAATGATTTCTACATAATTATGACTATTACTATTATCCGTTATTAATGATAACTTGGCTGGTATGAATGTTATTATAATGCGTGACAATATCATAGAATTCACAAAAGTGTTGACTATTATATAATTATAATTACATCATGTACATTATATTTATAAATTTTATTTTTGTGTTAGAAAGAATATTAAATATAATTAGGTATATTTTGATGTGAGGAGGAATATGCTTACCAAAATTTGAACTCGGGTTTTTGTCACAACAATTATTTTAAGTTATTATTAGACAATCTTGACGGAATGTGGAACATTCTAGCTAAGATTTTAACTTGGGTTTTTGTTTTAACTTTGTTTTAACAACTACTCCAAGTTACTAGTAAACTCAAGTCCGATGGAATATATATAATCAGATATATGAATCCATCAAGGTAGTCGAGGAGCTATGCATACAATAAAAATACACTTTTAACCTACCTTCCTACACAAGATATACCTTTTGAAAGATTTTAACTAAGAAAAATGGCTATACTTGAAACTTATTCTCACATTGGTGGTTTTTTCCTCAACTTTCATAAATTGGATTGAAGATTTTTACCAATATATCTCATATTATGTTCTCATCAATGACTCTTCCCCTCCTTTTTCACACCTATATGTGAGCTCCAACAAGGTTACTCACTCTCTCCTCTATCCTTCCTAATTATTGTAGAAGCACTTAGATACCATCTCAAACATGGGAACTCGAATGGACAACTTTATGGGGTCAAAATTGCTAATGGAATGCACATCAAATACATACTATTTGTGGATGGCATGCTCATCTTTGGAAATGGCATGGTCTAGGAAGCAAAGTGTATGGATAGAATCTTGAGTCTTTTCTCCTCGGTCACCAAAATGAAAATCCATTTGTGAAAATTTTCCATCCACTTTCACCACATTACTCAAGCCATTCGTACTATGATTCATGCATTCCTTCCCTTCTCTCTCCAATCGCTTAATGCATGTATCAAATACCTTAGTTTCTATTTAAAATCCAATTATTACAAGTTTGAGAGTTGGATGCGGCTTTTTGAAAAAATTAAAAGACATACCAATCTATGGTGTAACAGGGGGATTTCACTTGCTGACAAATTGGTTATAATAAAGAGTGTCTTGGAGGCTATCCCAATTTAATGGTTATCATTGGAATCCATTTTGAAGAAAATGATTACTCATATTGGGAAGTTACATGTAAATTTTGTATATTATGGGAATCAAGAAAGTAATGGAATACCCTAAGATCCGAGGGGAAATTGTTTAACCATGCCAAAATATGATGGTGGTTGGGGACTAAAGGACCTTGTAATATCCATGACATTGGAAGAAAATGGAGTTTAGGGTTTAATCACTAAACATGGATTGTGGAAAATGATTCTTTGCAAGAAATATATAGCACCCCATACCCTCATGAAGTGGATATGCTTATATCCAGGAATTTTTACACGTGGCTAAGTCTTTTGGAAAGATCTCATACAAATTTTTGACATTATTAGAGAGCATTTGGCATAGGACTTAGGTAATGGGCAAAGTGTTCAGGTAGGAAATGATACAATGGTAGGCATACTAGCATAAATAAGATTACCAAAAAACATGGAAACGATTATTCACCAAAGAAACATCGTCGATCTAGTTGATGCTTATGAATGAAACATAGGGTCTTGATGGCATTATGGGTGGAAAGGGTTGGGGGAACTTTATCTCTTAGAACTAGAGGCATATATATGGAACCAATATAGGAATGAATTGATCTCCGAAATGATCATCTTAATTGATAAGTAGAATAAACCCATCAGAAAAAAAGTTGGGATATAGATATTATATTCCAGAAAATGATTTCAACGACCCACCTTATTAGTGGCATGGATTGTAGAAGTTGAAATCCCTACCAAAGGAAAAAATATTCCCTTGATTCGCCCTACACGATTGGTTCCTAACATGGGACAATTTTTAATGTAGGGGAAAAATAGATCAGGTTACTATTCTTATGCAACCAACACTCAAAAAGTTCCAACCACATCTTGTAAAATGCTAAATTTCACTAGTGAATTTTGTAGCACAATGAAGTCCATGGATGGTTGTGCATCTTGGTTAGGATAAACATTTGAATATGCTTAGAATGGATGGCTTGAAATCATAGGTATTATAAAACACCTAATGAACCTACCACTGCATTTCATCTAGGGTATATTAAATATGAGGCAATATTCATGGACACAATTCCCTCTCCAATTTAGACAATTTACCATTTCAAATACTCCATGACACATTCAAAAAAATTCACAAGTTCTGAGAGTGATACCACCATTGGAAGTGGATCTCATAACTCCACATGAGTTTTGTGATGGAGCCTCTTTCGGGAATCTATGGTATAGTGGGGCTGGAGGAATCATCTACTTCAAAACAAAAGTGTCTCTTTCAATAACTTTCTCTTAGAATGTTTTGCATATTCCCATATTATATATCAATTTCAAAATATTTGTAACACTATTGATCTTCATAACTTGTTAAATCAACGAAACCAAGGATATTTAGAAAATCTTCGACCCAATATTCTTGATCTTAGAAACAAGATGTTAGATGAAACCAATTATTTCCTTATTATTTTTTCTTAGGGTCTAACAGAAAAAAGTTGGTCTAAGTGGATGAAAATGATCATAATTTTCATCATCACAAGTAACTTCGTTGAATTTTAGATCCTCATCACCCTAAATTCATCTATTGAAAATCATATAGAAAAGATGGTTGTATACTCAAATTCGAAGATGATATTCAACTAGATGAACCACAATCAAAGCCAACATATCATTCTCACACACCTTCTCTCAATGGACCAACACCTAACTTCATCTTTCAACAAATTCAAATCATGCATATCTACCATGAACACACCTTTACTACAAAATACTTAGATAAGGAGGCTTGCAATATAGTTGCAAGTAAGATTATTTTGCATGAATTCAAAGAGAATTGATCAGGGGATCAAATTTTGCTCAATTTTCAAAGTGCTCGGAATGCGATGAAAATAGTGCCATTGCGTTCGTCTCGTCTTCCTGATTCCGACGGTATATTTACTTTCGCAAACAAAGTCTGCATGGAGGAGATATTGCAATCTGTCCGCCAAGACAAACAGGAAAAATTTGGGATGCTGACTATACCTATCCATACAGTCCGTACAGCCACATGGAGGGCCGTACCATCATGATGACGTGGCAGTTTGATGACGTGGAAATTTTTGGTTAGTTGTTTGTTGGCGAATACGGTGTTGACACGTGTCTGTTTTGGGCGAATAATATGAGGACACGTGGCCCAACCCGAGGGCGCCACGTGTCGCTCATTCTTTGGTCATTGTGTTTATATGTAAAATTATATAAGGAGTCCGCGGGGTTCGACCCCCGGACCTCCCCCATTACCAATGCCTTTGCAACACTCCACTAGCCAACATTCCCGCACATGTTCCTTGTCATATGGGTTGGCGCCTTTGTATTTATGTTTGAAGGTTGTATCGTTTTGAAAAGGGGGCGGACCGGGGCTTGGCCCCGACCCATATTGCATACCATACAAAACATATGTTATAACCATATGTTATATATAACATATCCGCGCCAAAGTTTATGCATTGTGTTATGTTGCAATGTATTGCAAATACATTGCATTATTATTAAACCGTGTATTAAAAACGCGCGCGGGGTTTGAACTATACCAAAGTTAAAAGTGCGCGTATGTAATCCATTTGACCGTTGGTTTAACCGCGCGGGGGTTACACAATGACTAACCATCGTTTTTCTTACCCTTTGGTCGCATGAGCCACATGACCGAGTGCCGAGGCGGTTAGGGGTTGGAGGTGCCCTAACCGTCCTACGGTTTGCACCGTTGGCGCGGTTGCGCCCGGTGCCAAGTTTTTGTGCTTAAATGAGCGTGTGTGCTAGGTTTGAAGCACAAGGGTGCGATTTGTAGAACCAAAGACAACAAAGTTGAAGAGGGAGATTTCAAGAAGGCTATCTTCTTCATTTTTCGACCGTTTCAGGTGCCGAAAGAGCCCAGATAGGGGTTTTGGGACGTTGCGGAGCCCTTGGAGCAGTCGGTTTGTCAATTTGAGAATTGTAAGGCATGTTTTTGAGCACTTTGAGCAATTTAATAATAATGATCCATTGGAAGCTGGACCAGGAGATGTAGCCCGGAGTGGGGTGAACTCCTTTATCAAGTTGTTGTGTTTATGTCATTTAATAATAATGATCCATTGTCGGGATCTGTGATGTAGCTCCGGAGGGGTGGAACTCTTTACTGGGTTATTGTTTATGTCCTGGCGTTCAATGATTTGTGCTACTGCCTATGTATTTCTACATATAATCTCACAGTGTGTGTTGTAACTTGATCCGTTGTTTTAAAACACATAAATACTTCCCCACCTGCACATTTATCTAAGTTTTCAAGTCTCTCTTACTTTTAGATCAAAGCTGGTAATGCAGCAATCGGGTTTTGAAGACTTGTTTGTGTGCCTTTGCTCTCTGATCACAAGGTTGAAACTCAAAGAGGAGAAGGTCAACTCGGTGGGAGCCAAGTTCTATCCGGCGAGGGGAGGAAGCAGATTATTTCACCGCAAGTTTCAGAGAGATTCACCAAGCATGGTTCGTGCAAAAAGTCATGAACGTGTTCCGTATGAAGAAGAAGACTTTGTAGCGTAATTTCAAGGCATGTACTTGAGAGATATGATGAAAGTCATAATGGAACGAACTCTGATGTCGCAGGGTGAAGGCTCTAACCCCTTCATTGCATAAGGGAGGCGGTGGTGAAGACTCCAGGTGCAGATGGAGGGAATGGTGCTTTCCATCCATCACCCTCCCTCTCCCTCCTCCATCATCCCCCATCTCTACAAGTTCAAACATCTTCCCAATGGGCATAGTAAAAATCCTTTGCAACCTTCTAATAAAGATTGATATAAATTTTGAGTTGCCAATTTATAATGGGAAGTTAATGCTGAAAAGTTGGATAATTTGATACGTCAAATTGAAGTATATCTAGAATACAAAAGATTCCAAGATGATGAAACTAAAATTCAGCTTTCTTCATTAAAATTAGATGGTTCAAAGACTTGTTTGGTGGGAACCCATTACTGTGAAGAAATGAAAAGAATGGAAAAATTTTTGCTTCTTGGAATGATTTCATAATACAGCAATTAAAAAACAATTCCATCCATTAGCTTATATAAACAAAAGGCAACCATGGAATGGCAGAATTTTAGACAAGCAAAAAGGACAAAATGTACAAAGCTCTTCCACTGTGAGTTTAGGAGACGAGGTTTGGTTTTGGGAATTGATTTGTCTTCATAGGAAACATTGCTCAAATATATTGGTGCTTTGTATAGTTATTTGAGGCATACTATAAATTTATGTTTAATCCCACCGAATCAGATGAAGTATGTGTACAAAAGCCACCTATCTGGGTAGCCGTGGCAGAACGCATTCCCAAGGAAGGTTTCCAAGTAGACATACAACCGTGGGGAGATAAAGGAAAGAAGAAATTCAAAGGCAAAGGCAGAAGAATGTCGAAGAAGGAAGGTGAAAAGTTCAGATGTAAACATCTGCCTCCAAAGGATGGCCATGATGAAGACCAATCACAGCTTCTTATCCCCGAAATAATTCCAAGAAGTTTGGAAACAATAAATAAAGGGGAAGTCAAAGAAGACGTTACGATCAAGAAGGCAGATTTGGTTCGGGATTCGTGATGATCTAAGATCGTGTTCCATGTGGGTTACCAAGGTAATAATTTTTTTGCTAGTACTAGCTCTTCAAGGAATGCAAATGTCAATGTAACTCACAGGAGAAAACAAGAATTGAACTCCTTTTGCTAAGGGTCATTTCAAACATCATACAAAAGATTGATACACTATTTGGATTCGGGGTCACAAGCAAGAAAATCTCATTTCTGAAGAGACTGTAAAGAAACCTAAATTGGAAACTAGTCCACATCCCAAAGCCATACCCTCCTTGGTTGGATATGTGATAATAATAAGTTACAAGTGTAATCCAATAAGTGTAAACTTAGGTCTGCCATAATCACACCTTGTTTGGATGAAGAGTTGATGTGTTTCCGTTGGATATATGTGGCATTTGTTTTGGGAAGTCCTTATTTGAATGATAGGAAAGATATATTCTATCATCAGGAAAAACAAGTATCATTTGTTTAAAGATGGGTTGAGTGGCTATTGTTGTCAGAGCTCACACTAAGAAAAATGAACTTATCACTTCATTGCAAATGAAGAGGTTAGTTAATGCAAGCAAAAACTTGAAACTCTCTGAATGATCAAACCTAAAAATGATGTTGAGACGAAGCTTTCTGCCAGGGATCCTAAGTTAAAATCAAGTTTATATGAAGTTGTTAAACAAAGATGTCTTATGTATAGGAAGAACCTAAGGGATTTCACCTCGAAAAGAGGGAACTAAATATGAAATCTACAACAAGATCGTCCAATTTCACATTGGTATGTATACGGCTATTCCAGGCGTAGTCCCAATGCGGTCAGAGAAAGCTATGTGGAAAATGGGGCAGTATGTTTTAGATGTTGACTTTAAGGATGTGTATGAATTTTTTGTGCCACTCTAACCATGTTCAAGAATTGGATTTCCTCATCATTTTACAATAATCTCTAATCATCCTTGGTAAGTTGTGTATCTGCTAGGAGAAAGAATCAACACTGGCAGAGAAGCGATTCCTCCTTGTATTGGCCGTCATCTTTGAGGCTATGCGACAGCTAAATTATTGCTGGTCATTTTGGTGTTGGCAAGACAGTGGCAAATTTGCAGAGGTATTGCTACTGGCCTAAGATGAACGAAAGTGTTTCGCGATATGTTCGAGGATGTTCGTTGTGTGCTACAAGTAAACCAGGTAATCGAAAGTTGGGTTTGTACACTCCACTTCCAGTTCCTTCTCGTCCTTGGGAAAGTATTTCCATGGATTTTGTTGGAGGTTTACCTATGTCGAGAAGAGGTCATGATTATCTTTATGTTGTGGTTGATCGTTTTAGCAAGATGCGTATTTTGATGCCTTGTACTAAGCAGGTAACGGCAGAACAAACGACACAGTTGTTCTTTCAAAATGTTTGGGTGCATTTTGGTTTTCCCAAGTCCATCATTTCTGGTCGAGATTCTCGATTTGTTGGAAGTTTTTGGTCAAGTTTGTGGGCACTCATGGACACCAAGTCGAAAAAGAGCACAACTTTTCATCCGCAGACAGATGGTCAGACAGAGGTGGTGAATCGTACAGTGGTACATCTTCTTCGTGCATATTGCAGCAAGCATCCTAAGCTTTGGGATGAACATTTACACTATGTTCAGCATGCGTACAAACGAGTGTGGTTCCGCTTTGTGATCCCACAAACCATTATCTCAGATCGAGACAATTGGTTTCTCAGCACATTCTGGTCGAGCCTCTGGTCACTGTTGGACACCAAGCTCACCAAGTCCACTGCCTTCTACCCCCAGATGGATGTCCAAACCGAGGTCATCAACTGGATGATCGTGCATATCCTGCACATATACAATTCCAAGCACCCCTGCACCTAGGATAAGAGTCTTCCCTATGTTCATCATAGCTACAACAAAGCCATACATAGATCAACCGGCCACAACCCCTTTCAGGTGGGGTTGGGATTTCAACCATTGGGTCCCATGGATGTTGCACTACCCCTTGCGACCACCCAGGAAGACTCATTGCATGCTTCAACTGGAGCTGACAAAGCCACCCGGTTCATTTAGTGGATCCATCACATCCGCCAACAGGTTCAGGATATTTTACAGAAGTTCAATGCCAAGTACAAGCATCACCATGATCAACATCGGGTGCCACACCAGTTTCAAGTGGGAGACAAAGTTTGGTTGCACTTGTAGAAAGAATGCCTTACAGGGCCTCATCAGAATATTTGTCAACTCCGTTATGGACCCTAAACCATCACCAAGGTTGTGGGTGACAATTCTTTTGAGCTCGACCTTCCCCCATTCCTTAGCTTGCACCCGGTATTCAATGTGGACCTCCTTCGACCTTATTTTCCACCATTATTGGACACCTCGGAGATAGGGGTTTTGGGACGCTGCGGAGCCCTTGGAGTAGTCGGTTTGTCAATTTGAGCATTGTAAGGCATGTTTTTGAGCACTTTGAGCAATTTAATAATAATGATCCATTGGAAGCTGGACCAGGAGATGTAGCCCGGAGTGGGGTGAACTCCTTTATCAAGTTGTTGTGTTTATGTCTGATGTTCAATGATTTATGTTGCTGTCTATGTGTATTTCTACATAAGTAATCCTTTATTATGTGTTGCAACTTGATCCGGTTGCTTTAAAACACATAACATTTCACTTGCAATATTTATTCAAGTTTTTCAAGTCTTCTTCATTTTTAGATCAAGAATGGTTCCAACACTATGTGATATCTCTCACTTTACTAGATATGCATAATGCACATATGGTCAAATTTTAAATTAATAACAAGAAGACTATCAATAACTATCATTTATTATTAGTATATAAAAAAACTTTTCTTGATGTTTATTGGAAAGTGTATGTGTCATGCAACATACATGAGACTTGCACCAACTTTTTATCATATGTGCATGAACTGGGATCACACTCAAAACCAACATATTATTTTCACAAACCTTCTCTCAATGGAACAACACCTAGCTTCATCTTTCAACAAATTCAAATCATGCATATCTACCAAGAACACACCTTTACTGCAAACAACTTAGATAAGGAGGCTTGCAATATGGTGGCAAGTAAGATTCTTTCACACGAATTTAAAGAGAATGACTTTGGTACCATATGCTATCTCTCACTTTTATGCACATATGGTCATATTCTAAATTAATAGCGAGTAGGATATCAATAACTATCATTTATTATTTGTGTAAAACATCATACTTATGCTTATTGGAAAGTGTATGTGTCATGCATAGATTTGCACATGGAAATGGATTGGTTTTGCGATGAATAGATAAAAGGGAAATAGTTTGAGATGGTTGTTGAGGCCAAGTTCATGTATAGGGGTGGAGTAAAATAATCATTTAGGTCTCTGAGATTTATTGTTCGTCCTGTTGTTGAAGCCTTAGAAAGGAAATGGGGCAGCCGAAGGACTGTTGAGCACAGAAGGGGCACATTTCCTTGAGTGGGACAAGTATGTGGGGAATGAGGGATTGTAGGCTATCAGATTGATTTGGCAACTGTGAGAGCATTTTTCCTGTGGTCTGAGATACATTAGACTGGTTAAGAATTCCTTTGCCCGGATGGAGTTTAGTCCCAGCTCGGGGGTGACCCACTGCTGAGACTACTGAGCAGTGTGGTATAAGGTTGGGAGGACCGTGGAAAGTCTGCACACAGTTGGTGGTCTTTCTATCAAAGATAAGTGCCAATTGTGTGTTAAATTACATGTTGCAACTTTATTTATGCATTTGTTCTTATGAGTTTTTCCTATGTATGCTGCATGTGTATTTTCCATTATTATTTTGTATAAAACTTTGTATTTGCATAGTTTCTGCATGCTTTAAATATTGTACACAGTTTGAAAATTATTTCACGTGGCATTCCCCAACACTGGGGTGGCTGGGGATGTTACAATATGGTATCAAAGAAGAGTTGTTAGGCTTGTGAGCAACTCTCTCTGGGTGAGAGATTTGCTAGTAATTTCTTTCCCGAAGGTGCCAAACTGAAGCCACGGGGCTTTGAGACTTCTTGTCTGACCTGTTGCTGAAGCCCCGGAAAGGAAATGGGGCAGCCGAAGGATTGTTGAGCAGAGAAGGGGCACATTTCTTGGGGTGGGACAGGCATGTGGGGAATGAGGGACTGTAGGCTATCATATTGAGTTGGCACATGTGAGAGCATTTTTCTTGTGGTTTGAGATACATCAGCCTGGTTAAGAATTCATTTTCCCAGGTGGAGTTTAGTCCCAGCTCGGAGGTGACCCACTACTGAGCAATGTGGTCTAAGGCTGGGAGAATCGTGGAAAGTATGCACGTAGTTGGTGGAATTTCTATCAAAGATAAGTGTCAATTGTGTGTTAAATTACATGGTGCAACTTTATTTATGCATTTGTTCTTATGAGTTTTTCCTATATATGTTGCATGTGTATTTTCCATTATTATTTTGTATAAAACTGTGTATTTGCATAGTTTCTACATGCTTTAAATACTGTACACAATTCGAAAATTATTTCACGTGACATTCCCCAACACTAAGAAGGTTGGGATGTTACAATACATCATACATCCTCCATTGATCTTGGTAAGAAGGTTCGGATGTTACAATACATCATACATCCTCCATTGATCTTGGTATCTAAGAAATGGACATAGAAGGATCAATGTCCTTAAATGCACATGGATAGTACCTAACATGCCTATAATAAAATGTGAGGATGTAATGGCCTCCTTCCCTAGGATGTGGGGATGTAATTAACTCTATAACATTCGTAATAAAATGTGAGGATGTAATTGCCTCCTTCCCTAGGATGTGGGGCATGTAATTAACTCTATAACATTCGCAAGACTAGGAGTGATAGTGGTCTGCACCATGATGAGTGGAGCTAGTTATGGATAATCCAATAAAGTTAAAGGTGATTGTAAGTTCAATGATCACTTTGAAAGAGCATAGTTAAACCCATTTTGAGAAGGCCGAACCCATGCTATAGATGGGTAAGATAATCAAGAACTGATTATATTAAATTATGATAAAATACATTAAAATATTAATAAATAAATATTTTGTATATCAAGAAAATAAAATAAGTTTGGAGAAAAGGAAATATATTATGTAAAAAGTGAAAGAATAAATCCTTGCCACGGGTTCATTTGTAAGTTGTCAAAAGACAGGTAAAGTAGGTGGGTTGATAGAACCACATGAATCCACCTTATGAATATTATTAGAAAAAAAAAAGATGAATGATATAATGGGAAGCGGGAGGAAGAAGAGATTATTCTTTTAGTGAAGAGACCTTGACTTGTTTTCAAGAAATTTCAAAAGATAATCCAAATAACCAATAAACATTCGTCCTTCACGGGCTTGGTGGGTTAGGGAATGACATTATTATTTGGATAAAGGTGATATTGAAAATTAAGGTTATATTGTAAATTATCATGTTTCAATTTTTATTACATGTATTTTTTTATTAAGAATTTTTTTTTGGAGATGATATCTTAATTTTTTTTAAATAGATTGATATTTAGTATTTATTTGTAAGTCTTTTTGACCTTTTGTAATCTTCTACATGTTTATGATTTTTATGATTTGATATTTACTATTGGTTTGTAAATCCTTATCTCCCTTTGTAATCTTCCACATGTATAAGTTGACTTTGGGTGTGATGTAGTGGTCTTGTGTTTGTGCATATTGAATAGGGTGAGCACCTTTGTAATCTTCCACATGTATAAGTTGACTTTGGGTGTGATGTAGTGGTCTTGTGTTTGTGCATATAGAATAGGGTGAGCAACATAAATGTGATGTGGCAATGTTGTGTTATTTTAGAGGTTCAATGCATTAGTACCATAGGTGTTAATTTATTTAGTGATGGTAAATACATTTTTTTCCTTACAGTGTCATTAATTTATGATGGTTTTTTTTGTTATTTTTCTTTATGAACATTATAAATCCTAGTTTTTAGGACCACAAAATTTAATTGAGATGATGTAATAGGTTTTATTAAATGATTTTCAATAGAAAGGGATGTTAATTTTTCTCCATATAATCAATAAATGAAATTGTATTTAACAAATTGTTTACCTACTCACATTTTATGCCCAATGACATAAATTCTTCATTTTTGTGTGAATCTTACAAAATTGTGAAATGCCAGTTAACATTTCCACAACACCAAGATTCTAATCAACAACTTCATTTATTATATGTTGCATTTTTATGGCACCTTCTTTGCTACTCTATGAACCATTTTCATGCTACAACTTAATACCACTAGACCATCACCCATAACATTCATACACATTACATTATATATTTCATGAAATAATGGAATCAATCCATTATATATTCCATGAACTAATGAGAAACATTCCATTTTCTATATAAGTAAATTTAATCTTTGAATTGACTTCTCACAAAAGAGGAAAAGAGGATAAATCATATGATGACTTAATTAAGAGAAAAATCCATATATGTGAATTGCTTCAAACCTCTCACTATGTCAATTACTACAAATATTAAATCTGATTATGTCAATTACGACAAATATCAAGTGTGTCGATATATGTCAATTGCTTCAAATCTTTTTTTTTTTTCTAACGAGAAATTAACTCACAGAAAACTCACCCCGATACTTCCCTACATAGTGGATGATATGGGAGTGATAAAGCCGCAACCCCAGGAATTCTAGCTAGGCTCAAACTCGTAACCTCCCCTATAACACGAGGAAGTGTGCGCACGTCTTGCCAACTGAGCTAACCCTTAAAGCTAAATTACTCCAAACCTTTGATATCAAGTGTGTCGATATATATCAATTGCTCCAAACCTCAGACTATGTTAATTACTACAAATATCAAGTGTGTGAGAAAGGATTAGGCAATAAATTGTATCATATAAAGTAGAGAGATCAATAATAGGGTGGTTGTGGTGTTTAGGTCGACATGCAAACTATCGAGAGAAATCAAGAAGAGGGTGGTCAAGTGCACTATTAAATGTTGTTTCGCTATAGAGCTCTCTTACCGCATGGAGGCTCTCATATTACTCTTTATTCATTTTCTACAGACAACACATTTTTACTACTCTTTATGAATTCATAGCGTTTATTGCAAGTTTTTTCCTTACGTTTTTATTTTTATTTTTCTTTTAACATTATGCTTTAAAAAAAAATACTTTTTCACTTAAAATCATAAATTAAATAAACTAAGAAAACTGTCATTAAAGATTTCATGAGTGGACATTGTACTTCAAAAATTCAATATATCAGTGTGCTTCTTTTTGCCCTAACTTAATTTGATATTTATATAGAAAATTTATATATCATGATTCGTTAAAGTAATATTTCAAGTGTTATGGTAGATAATCTCTTACACGTACCGTGATCTAATGAGGCCCTTACTCTATTCAGTCAAAATTTCAAATGAATCATGGAAGATCAAATCATTTAGGGTCATTAATGTTATGTCTTAGAGTCGATCATATTGGTGCAAGGTGAATTTACTTAAGGAATCATGAATATCAAATCATTTAGGGTTATTAATGTCTTATCTTAGAGAGTCAATAATCATATTGGTGCAAGCTGAATTTACTTAAGGAATCATGGAAGATGAAATTATTTAGGGTTATTAATGTTCTTTTTTAGAGAGTCAATTATATTGGTGTAAGGTGAATTTACTTTAATGAAGATGTAGAAGTAGTTTTTTCGATTGAAAAAAATGGTGTTTTCCCCTCCGCATAACCATCTACCATCTATTGAAGTAATTAGAATTTTGATAGAAAGCAGTACACTTGATTTGTGGTGTAAAGGATGTTTTAGATTTGTCTATTTTGATATATGAATAAATGTAACATGTTTTTTAACTTGTTTCGATACTAGATACATTGTTAGATGATCTAGTTATATTCATGACATTTTTTATGTACTCAATTGATAATTTTCAATTTTTTTGATAAAACTAAGAGGTGCTTTTGTTTTGATGATGAACCATCATTTCACTTTAAAACTTCCAACCAACCATCTCATGACACATTCCTTCTTTGAGTATCGCAGACCACCCATCAAACTAGGTGGAAGAAATGTAATGTAGCATGGATTTTCAATAGTCTCTATCCTTTATGGAGATGGGGGTTATATCCAAGTTTAGAATGCTAAAGGATCACAAGCATATCGATGTGTATTCTAGTTGGGTGGAGGTAGTGGCTATGGTGTTTTTCTTAGACAATTTTTTAGGTTTTTGGGGTGTGATTTGGAGGTGGGATGCTACTATAGGAATTAAACTTTTCAAGGAACGGTTCAATGGGTTCTATGCCTTTCCTTCGAAATTGGACTGTATCTAATGCTTTAGAACAATAGAGGGGCCTGAATTGCAGTGCACACAAGGTTCCTGTAGTGTTGGAATATGTTCATCACATTCTAATAGTGGGTTATGTTCACCAAATTGGGACGCAAGGTAATGTTCATCTCATTGCATTGTTGGGCTATGTTTGTCACATTGCGACATTGGGTTGTGTATGTCACATTGAGACCATGGGGTACGTTCATCATGTTGTGACGTTTGGAAATGTTTGTCACATTGCGATGTCAGGAAATGTTCGTCACATTGCAACAAAAGGGTTATGTCAGTCACATTGCGGCTTTAGGAAATGTTCATCACATTGAAACATCAAGGTTATGTCCATCACTTTTACATTAGGAAATGTTTATCACATTGCAACATTAGGAAATGTTTGTCACATTGCAACTTGGAAATGTCATCTCATCTTAAACTTTGCAGATGAGAAATTATACTTGTTCTAAGGACATTGATAGTAAATATACTTGATTAACTAGTTCTAAGGATATTGATAGCAAATAATTTAATAATTTATACTTGTTATAAGGACATTGATAGACAATCATCTTGAACTTTGCAAATGATAATTTATACTTGTTCTAAGGATATTGAGGAAAAAATGCTTGATTTATGTGTTGCAAATTATGCTTGTTCTAAGAACATTTATAGGAAATCATCTTGTTTTATACTTTGTAAATGGTGATTTATACTGATTCTAACAACATTGATAGCAGATGAGCCTGAAATTTATAGATGATGATTTATTAACTAAGTTATCAAACTTTGAAATGTTTTTCATTAAATTTAATAATCATATAAAGTTTAAAAAAAAGAAAATGGATAAAAATTACATTAAAATTTATTTGAATTATAAAAATGACATCGAATTTTAAGAGTGTGTAATTATTTGTCCCTTGTAATTCTAGAAAGTAAACTTTATATATATATATATATATATATATATATATATATATATATATAAAATAAAATTATTTGTACCTGGTGTGGGTGAGATCCATCTATTTGTACATTTTTCAATTTCTTTTCATATATTAGTTGTGTTGCATTGTTAATGTCAATGAACCTAAAAATGACATTGACTTTTATATATATATAAAAGAGAACAATTGCCAAACAACTATATGAAGTCTATTTAATTTACTATTATGTATATATATACAATACACATATGTATAAAAGAAGTATACTATGTGTTACAAATTATGTTATAGAAAAGTCATATGATTTTTCATATTTGTGAAATTGATCTTAAACAAATCTCTTAATGAAATTTAACAAATATAATAATAAATTTTTTTTTCAAATTTAAAATAACATTTTATCAAAATTTAAGAAATAATCTTAAACAAAATCTTTATTCAATTTTAATAAATTGATGAAAAAAAAAACAAATTTCATATTTATATGTTATGGCCATGACACACAGAAGCAATTTACATCAACAGTTATGGGGAGAGATAAAGGTTCCAATACACCATCTTATAATAATCTATAAAGTAGACCATCTTATAATAACTTATAGTAAGTTATAGCTATATAATAATATAGAATCATAGTTCTTTTAAGGACTTTGATAGCAAATCATCTTAAACTTTGCAGATGATGATATAAAAAACAATTTAACATAAATTTATGCATTTATATATACTTCAATTTCTATATTAAAAATAAAAACCTTCTTCCTTTTCATTTGGTTTGGGTGTAGACCCTAGAGGAAGCTCCATTTCTGGTAGCGCTGAGAGGAAGTCCCATTTGAAACACACACAATAAAAATATTCACGAAAAGCTTGTCAGGGAAGATAGTCTTTAATCAACGGGGTCCTTACGGGACCAAAAGCCCCTCTTTCTGTTTCCAAATGATGATTCTCTCGGTAAATGCAAGAGGTCTAGGGAGCTAGACTAAAAAATGTGGCTATGAAGTGATTGGTTGATCAAGTCAATCCTGATGTTTTACTAGTTCAAGAAACGATGGGGAGGGGGGAAACCGTTTGTAGTGCAATGAAGCTCTTGTTTAAATGTTGGTAATTTATTTCTCTAGATATTGGGGGTGATTCGGGAGACATTCTCATGGGCTGGAAGGATTCTATCATACTCATTAACTCTTTCTCCATTATTTCTAGTTTGTTTACAAATGTGGAGAGTAGGATTCTTGGGAATGTTGTTGCATATTCCTTCCAGAGTTTAACTGTGTAGAGTGCTTATTGAAACGTCCAACATTTCGAGTGGACACCCCACCCATCTTCAAGGACAAATGAATCTCGTATGAATGAAAAGAGTGTTGGGTTAGGTATTTAAAGAAGTATATTGGTGATTGACCGTTAAAAGTTATAGTCAATGAGAAAAAAGAGGATAGGAATAATAAAGTCATTAAAAACTAATAATAATAATGAATTATTAAAATAATAAAATAATTATATACTAAAGTAATTATTAAATTAATAAAAGTAATTAAGGAGGTTATGGCAAAATGATTAGCGGAAAAAGACTAAAATTAGTCAAAGCTGAAAATAGAGTATCCATTCTCTTTTAATTCTAGAATAAAGTTGTTTGAGACTGGATAAAGTGATAGAAGGAAATAGATAAAATATAAATTATAAATTAAAAAGAATTGTGTTAAAAGGGATTAGTCAAAGGAGACTAAGAAAACAAAAATCAAAGGACACTAAGAAAACAAAAATTTAAGGGGATCAAAAATAAAAATCAAAGGAAATGATTTTATCAACAATTAATCCAGAAAAAATGCAAGCGCGTTGCTCTGAAGCCCGCCTAGGGTTCCAGATCTGACGCATTTCAGCTGCAACGATGGCATCATCGGGAGGAGGGGAGTCGCCCCCTCTTTCTGTCGAAGCCTCTTTCCGCAAGCTCCTAGCCGCCCAAGGTAAGAAACTTCCCCCACCAACTCCGCCTAGCTTCCTTAAGAAGCTTGACTCGATCCCTAAAATTGAAATACCGTCGGACCACCCTATGCGGGTTGTAATCTCTCTTTCTGACCATGGACTGGTAGGCCAATTCATGGGCTTATGGCCATCAACCATGTAGTGTCCCCAAGGCCGAGCCCCGTTATAGATCATGTTTTATGCAAAGAATTGTAAATGTGTTCTATAGGCTGGTGAGCCA